>KK114897.1:0-22552 GCA_000611955.2 Stegodyphus mimosarum | reverse complement strand
TGAAACCATATATCTCCCACGTTCATCGCGTTGAGTTTGGGTAGAAAAAACTCCTCAATCATATATACATAACGATCAGAAGTCACTGAAACGGCCCGTTCGTTTTCTTCAAAAAATCCATGGTCCAATTATTCCAACTCGCGATATTGCACACCAAACAGTTACACGTTCTGAATGTAGGGGAAGCTGATGAAGTTGTCTAGGGTTATGAGGACTCCAATAATGCATGTTCTGCTTATTTACCGATTCCGAAAGATGGAAATGTGTATCATCACTGAAGAAAACAAACGCGTCGTCAGGCATTGCAAGAAGCGCTTCCCATGAATTTTCTCTCGCAATAAAATCACGTGGATTGAGTTCTTGCACTGTAGCAAATTTTTAAGGATGAAATTTCCGTTCTTTATGAAGGATTCGTCTCAGAGATCGAACGAACAATCCAACAGCAGCAGCATGTTTCCAAGCAGAGCGCTTAGGCGATTGCAAAACAGAAAGCCTTACTATGTCTATGTTTTGTGGCGACCTTGCTGTTCGTGGAAGCCCAGGTTTCCTCTTCTTCACATCACCAGTTTCTCTGAAGTTGTTTACCCACGAAACAATCGATTGGCGACCAGGAACACGACCACGGGCCGCAACATCGAAATGGGCACGGAATGAACATGGAATGAATGGACAGCGACCGTTACAAAAGAATGCCTCAGCAGCAAACGCCAGCTCTTCCTTCGACCACTGCATGATGCTAAGTGAAACAAATGGGCTAAAATTTTACAGCCCGGTTTCTCGACTGCGCCTACCCCCACCTTTTTCGAAGCAACCGTCGTTCCAGGCCGCCAAATTTAAATAAGTAAATGCAACATTCGCCAACATAACCGTCAATGTGCTGGAAAGAGTTGAACGAAACTTCCGAATTCGATTAGCGCAGTGTGTTGACAATAATGGACGCCATCTGCCTGATATTATCTTTGAAACAGTGTGAACACAAACTTTACATGTTCTACTTGACGCTGTTCATAAAATTAATATATATGCATTACTTTTTCTTTTAATGAATTTCAAAATAAGCAAACTGCTCTACCCCACCCTGTGTAATACGAGGGAGGGGAAGCCTTTATGGTTCCATTCATCATACTTTATATATTATACAATTAAAAAAGCAAAATAATTTACTTGCTTAAAATAAAATAGAAAACGCACTCTCTTTTTACAAAATTAAGAAATGAAATAATTTTTATTTTGCGAAAAAACACGTGAAAACAAAATACTGATTTTTTGTTTGTTTGTTTGTTTGTTTAGTCCAAAGGAGCAATTTGCCCAGAAGGATTATTAATTTCGTTTTGGCAATTTGTGTTCATTCACTACAAGCGTTGTTTCACTTTTCAGATTGTTGCCGCCAAATATTATCGCCCTGTATTATATTTAAAGAACATAAATAATGAAGAATCTGCATAAACGTATACATGTTTCTCGCAGTGCCACAAAACAACGGTACCTAGAACCATCCAATTTTGAATAACATAATCCTCCTGCGAATATGAGCATCTGGAAGACGAAATTTAAAATTTGTTTTATTATCGATTTCATATTTTGTAAAAATTTAACGAATTTTTGATTAAACAAACGCAAGGATCTCGAAGCGAGCCATGGCAACGTCGCACAGAAAAAACATTTTTATCTTCAACACGCGAGACTGTGTATCGGAAATTCTAAAGATATGCTCATTTTAAAATTATTTTACGATATTGCTATTGAATTTAATCTTATGTTTCAAGTGCGAAAAACGTGATATTTAACAAATAAAGGTAACAGAGAAAACGTTAAAAAAACGCCCCTTTGGACGTAATGTAAAATCTGAAAGCTTTAAGATTTTTTTAAATTATATAATAATTTAATTATAGTAAGATGAACTAAGGTGTATTTTCTTGGGGGGGAGGCTAACTTTAAAAAGCTGTTATTATAGTTGTCTTAGAAAGAATAATAGATCTGTCACAGTTTGCAGATGAAGAAAAGATAATGAATGCCATAATTTCTTTCTTCTAGTCCAAAGGGGCTTTGTCCCTGAATGACTATTGTTTTCGTTTTGCGATTTGGCGTCGGAAACATTAAAAGTCTGTATCACTTTTCAAACTGTTGCCACCAAATCTTGGAGCCCTGTATTATGTTTAAAGAAATTAAATAATGAAGAATGTGCATAAATGTATGTATGTTTCTCGCATTGTGATCAAACTACGGTGAATGCCGTCATCCTGCTGCGAATATAGGCATCTGGAAGCCCAAATTTGAAATTTGTTTTATGAACGATTTCGTATTTTGTAAAACTTTAACGAATTTTGGATGAACAAACTCGAGGATTTCGAAGCGGGCCATAGCAACGTTGTACATAAAAAAACATTTTTATCTGCAGCGCGTGAGACTGTGTGTAGGAAATTCTAAACATAGGCTCAGTTTAAAATTATTATGCGATATTGTTCTTGAACTGAATTTTATGGTTTAAATGCGAAAAACACGATATTCAATAAATAAAAGTAACGTACAAAATGTTTTAAAAACGCCCCTTTGGGCGTAATTTAAAATTTGAAACCTTTCTTTTTTTTTTTTTTTTAATAAATGCACAGGAGAAAAAAAGCCTGCAACGTTTATGAAAACGTAGCACATTTTATTTATTACTTTTAAATTAATAAATAAGTATTATTAATTTTTTAAACGTTATAAACAGACACAGTAATAACATTTTCTCTTCTAGATTAAAACCCTTTTTTCACGTACAGTTTTTTAATGCTGTTTTTTTTAAATTTAAAACGTTTATTTCTTTGCTGCGAATTGCGTCTTTGCAGTCAATGTCAACATGACTACGTCATCACGTCTCACTTTCTGCTTCAGGGATAAGAGCTCTATAAACTAGTCCTTCTCTTATAGAGCACAGCACTTGATCAATTAAAAAAGGGAAGAAAAAAAAACTATCACCAGCGCGAGAGACTGTGTATCGGAAATTCTAAAGATATGCTTTTATAAAATTATTTTATGACATTGCTGTTGAATTGAATTTTACGGTTTAAGTGCGAAGAATACGAAATTTTTTCATAAATAAAGGTAAAAAACAAAACTTAAAAAAAAAAAAAAAAAGAGGAGGCCCCCTTTGGATGTAATATAAAATCTGAAAACTTTCAGATTTTTTTTTTCTTTAATCGATTTCCATAAAACTTTTGTGTCTTAAGTTCGTTAAAACGAAATCTTATACAGTGGAATTCTTACGTTAGATTTGGCTCTAAAGTGTTGAATTGCACTCGTCACAGCGAATTTGTTTGTTTCAAAAAAAAAAACTGCTCCTACAGAAAAAATATGATACTTTTTTCTGTTATGCAGACATGGCCCACCAGCGACTGAGCGGAAAAACCGCTCATCATGGGTAGTTCGATTCAGTTCAAACGGGCGGGGTGACTACATAGCCTTCTTCAGCTAACGGAATACAAGGCTTTCTGCCACGAAGATATCCCTAACCCTCAGGCAGATAATCTGTAATATGAAATTGAACCTTATTTGAAAGAAACATCAAATCGTGGTTGAATTTGAACATTCACGCCATCTTTCAAAAGCATATTAAAACGTGAGAGTGGATGTTTAATTAATCTGCTTTTACAATCCAATAGTAAAAAAAATGACTCATTTCTCCTGGCTGACTACAGCTTTACTTAATTAAATAATATTTTACTTATTTTTATCGCTATTTTATGCTAATCCATTCAATAACTTTAAAACTTAAAACTGATTTACATCAAATAATTTTTTCACGTCACGTTTTCATATACGGAAAAATTACTTAATTTGTAAACACGCGAAAATCATTAAGTAACTGGAAATCCTAATACAATAATGACGTTGCAGCTACAATTAATACAACAATCATGTCGCGGAAAGTTTCATCCACTACAGAAACACCCTATAAATAGTATGTTGTACCATGTTATTTTGACATAATACTCAAGAAGATATAATCGTTAATACCTTCCGGGCGTCGAAAAATTTGCAGCATATTATTGGCGGGCTGTACGACCACACAGTATGACGTCATCTACCGTTATGACTCTTTGGGAGGCGTTTCCCCTAGAGACAGAAATTCGACGAACTGAGTTGATATAGCGTCACGATTACGTCATGTCCCTCAAGTTTCCGGTGACGAATGACTACCCGACTTGGCAACGTTTGCTATCTTGTTAGATTCGTCAAGGTCGGTACGATGCTTCAGGGCGGGTTGTCAGTGTCGCTTTCCAAAAATAAATTTAAAAGTCAGGAAAAGGTATACGTTGGGGGGGGAGGGATAATAACGTGACATATGACATCACAGGTACATCCACTCCTGTTTTTAATTCGATATAACTATTTTTATACGCAGCTGAGTGCATTCACATTATAAATATTTATAACAGTTATTTCTCAAGTCTCTCTCCGTCTTACCGTTCAAAGAGAAAGAAAATATCAACCCTTACCAGTGTCGAAAATAGGCAGAATTTTTTCAATGATTATAATATGCAGATGGTTAATTATTTTCAATGAAAAACAGTAAGACTGCTGCAGGTTTCAAATTGATCTCCATGTGCAGCGAAGCCACATTAACTTTTAAGACAAAACCTTTTCTTGGAGGTATTTTAGAAGACTAAGAAAAATAAATAAATAAATAAAATAAAATGTATAAAAAAAATAAAATATGAAAGTTTCAGATTTTAAATTCCGTCCAAAGGGTCTTTTTTTTAAAAAAACGTTTTGTGTGTTTTCTTTATTTATGAAGTATGTTATACTGTAGAGACATTAGGTTATTTCGAAGCAGGAGACATGAAAAATGAGCAACGCCTTCGCCAGGAATCGAACCACGGACCTCTCGGTTACGCGTCGAGTGTGCTGACCATTACACCACGAAGGCATGCGAAGAAGGCGGGAGAAATACCTTATATACTCCCCCTTTTAAAGGGCGACTGGGGTTTTGGGGCCTCAATCGCCAAATCGCGGTGGTGGAGAATCATCATCCACCACCTTTTTTAGTTCGGTAACAAGAGAGATGAAAAATATGCAATGCCTTCGCCGGGGATCGAACCACGGACCTCTGAAATACCGGCTCAGTGTGCTGACCATTACCCCACGAAGGCACGCTAAGAATGTGGGAGATATACCTTATATACTCCCCTTTTTAAAGGGCGACTAGGGTTTTAGGGGACCTAGTCGCCAAATCCTGGGTGTGGAGAGTCATCATATACAACCCTTTTAGTTCGGGCGCCAGTGTAGAGACATTAGGTTATTTCGAAGCAGGAGACATGAAAAATGAGCAACGCCTTCGCCAGCAATCGAACCACGGACCTCTCGGTTACGCGTCGAGCATGCAGACCATTACACCACGAAGGCATGCGAAGAAGGCGGGAGAAATACCTTATAATACTTACTCAAACCATAAAATTCAGTTCAACAGCAATATCGCAAAATAATTTCAAAATGAGCACATCTTTAGAATTTTCGATACAGAGTCTCACACGCGCCGGAGAGAATTTTTTTTTTTTTTACCCCGGTACAGTTTTGCCATTGCTCACTTTGAAATCGTTTAATTTTTTAATCAAAAATTCCTTTAAGTGTTACAAAATATGAAATCGATAATAAACAAATTTCAAATTCAAATTAGGGCTTCCACATGCCCATATGGAAGATTACGTTATTCAAATTGGGATGACTCTAGGTACCGTTGTTTTACCACAATGCAAGAAACAAACATACATTCATGCAGATTCGTCATTATTTAATTTCTTTAAATGTAATACAGGGCGATAATATTTGGTGGCAACAATTTGAAAAGTAATTCGCCGTTTATAGTTTTCAACACAAAGTGCCAAAACGAAATTAATAAGGGCAAATTACCCCTTTGGACTATTAAAAAAAATCTTTGTTTATGTCATCGCTCATAAATGAAAGAAATAAAATTTACATATTTTTTATGAATAGATTTTCAATAATTACGTAGTGAACAAATGAAAAACTACCATAAAACGTTATTTTGATAAAGGAGATAAAAAAAAGTTTTGGTTTTCTTAAACAATCAAAGAAAAATATGAACATGACTAAATACAATGACATGTGTCGAGGCTGATAACGAAGTACTCTCAATGCTCATGTTTTTGCAGTAACCAAATAAGTGAATCCAATCTAATCATCTGTTAATGAAGGGAAGAAAAGAAACATGTACGCTGTAACGAATGACATAAATCCACAAATAAAAAAATAAATAATAAAAAAAAACTTAAACCGTTACAAAACATAAATAAACAAACAAATAAATGAAAACTGAAAAAGATTTTTTAAAAAATTACAAAGCAAACAAATATATGAAAACTGAAGAAGATTAAAAAAAAAAATTACAATCTGCAAATCTCAAATTATCATCTGACACGTCGACGACTTAAGCATTAAAATTTCAAAAAGTTCAAAAATATTTAAGAGTTAATAAAGACTGGATTAAAAAAAAACTGTAATTTGATCTTGGAACACAAGTTTCAGAGTAATGCCCGAAACAATTTGAAATTAAGCAGTTGAAAAACGCCTTCTAATTTACGATTTAATCCTTCAGAAATTGAAGTACATAATTGATAAGCTATCAAATTCAAATTTTATACAGACACTGTTTGTGGATGACAAAACGTGGTGAATCGAATTTTTCAAAATTTGATTTAGATTTTTTTAATTGAAAACCCAAACGATTTTACGCATATATCTTTGTTTAACGGAACAAACTAAACGTCGCAGAGTTTTATTGTTTACCCGATCGGATAGAGTGGCGAAAAAAAAATCTCTTAAAAGAAATTCATATAACTTTTCAACAGAACTTCTTATCTCTTTGGCAAACTTTCGAAAATTTCTCGATGATTTTAAAATTTTAACATCTTAAATTCGGTTACAAAGTTTTGAAATTTTCACAGATTATAAAAGAAGTTTTTCACCCCCATTTTAAAATAAGAATGATGGAAAGATATTAATTGGGAAATTTTCACCATTTTTTTAAAAACATACTATGAAGCATCGGGAAGTTCTATGAAGTATTTGTCTTCGTTCTTCTTGGGCATCGCTTAGAAGCATAATTTAGACTTATGATGTCGTTATGTCACATTGTATTTTTTACTTTTGTAGCGACTTCTCTAAAACTGATTTTATTTATTTATTAATCTCACTTCCCTAGCTGCAAAGAATTATTTGGAAAGAAATTAAACTTACTATAGAAGTCTTCTGCCCCTTTATAAATACTATATCCCTATTGAAATCATTTGCCATGAAATCTACCGCGTAATTTTTTATTTACTTCTGTAGAGACTTCTCTAAAACTGATTTCATTTATTTATTAATCTCACTTTCCTAACTGCAAAGAATAATTTGCAAAGAAATTAAGCTTACCATAGAAGTATTCTGCCATTTTATAAATACTATATCCCCTTCTCACAGATGAATTTTGCATTTACAATTCATTTCATTTTATTAATCTCAAAACAACAAAACTGATTAGCGCTTATAATAATTAGGTTTGGTAATCGGAATTTATATCTTTTCAAAGATTTGAAAACTGACGATTATTGTGAGCTTAGCCTTTTGCAAAATTAACAATTTTGATACTATCCACAAAAGAGCAATTAAATATAATGATATTTTTTGGTTTCCTGCTATTCTGAATCGCTGAATGAATTTGGGCTGGGGATTAGGAGAGTATTTTTAATAAACTGGCTAAAAGTGTACAATTTCTATGATGTGAAATACACTCATGTCCACAAATTAAGGATAATTCGGAGTCACGCGGAAATCGAACTCTAAAATAAATATATCACCTTAAAATCACTACACACATCTTCAAGAATCGTATGCAAATTTCAGGAAGTAACCAGATGACACCGGTGATACGTCACAATGCCGAGAGTGTAAGAAAGTGATATATAAGGAATACAGGCAAAGAAATCAAATTGTTCGCAGGCGCTTTATAAGCATTTCAGTGCAATAACCGAATAGTTATCACACAAAGGACGCATTTGGATGATTTTTTACGTGGTAGAATGATCGGCCGTATGGAATGGGGGCGTACCCAACTGGAAGTATCAGACGAACTTGGAATTGCCCAGAGTGTCATCTCCAGTCTTTGGCAACGTTTCCAAGACGATGGTAATGTGAGTAGACGTTACAGCACAAGTCGACCCAGAGTTACAACGCCGAATAAGGACCGGTATTCGGCAGTTACTGCCAAAAGAAACAGGCGGAGCACAGCCTCAGACCTGTTTCGTCAGCTCTCTTCAGCCACTGGTACGACAATTTCGAGGCAGACCGTGTACAGCCGCTTAGAGCAGATTGGTCTATATGCTCGTAGACCTGTCAGATGCGTTCCACTTACTGCAACTCACTGTCGCCTGCGGTTAGCCTGGAGTAGAGAGCATGCATTGTGGACACCGCAACAGTGGGCTTTGTGTGATGTTTTCCGACGAGTCCAGGTTTAGCTTGCAGTCTGATTCTCGCCGGACTTTCATATGGAGAACTCCAGGTACCCGTTACCACCAAGAAAACATCATTGAACGACACCGTTACGGTGGTGCAGGAGTGCTCGTTTTGGGTGGAATTATTCTGGGTTCCAGAACTGACCTGCATGTTCAAATTGGAACCATGACGAGCCAAATCTATTGGGGCGCCATGGGCGCACAATTTGTGGTTATGGATGACAACGCTGGTCCTCACCGTGCGAACATCGTAAGCGAATGCCTTTAATCGGAGGATATCACCCGTATGGACTGGCCAGCATTCTCACCAGACTGGAATCCAGTAGAGCACGTGTGGGATATGCTTGGCCGACGAGTTGCAGACCGTCAACCTCCTCTTACATGTCTACCGGAACTTCGGAGAGCGTTGCTTTTTGAGTGATGTAATATCCCCCAAGATCAAAGCGATAATTTGATACTCAGCATGCCTAGGCGTTGTACGGACTGTATTGCATCGTCTGGGAGACACAATGTATTAACAATCATACCAACCATGTAATATTAGCTTTTTGTAAATAGGTTTTTTTTTTTTTTTGTAATTTGCTCCAGGGAGAAAAAATCGCTAATTTTTTTTACTAATATCAAACATATAGCATCTTTTTTTGCTCTTTACCTTTTATTTAATAAATAAGCTTTACAAATAAGTCAAATTTTTTTGCTTCTAACTCTTCCTTTGCCTGATTTTGCATTATCCTTAATTTATGGACATGAGTGTAGAAAGGTTTCACCATATTTCTTGTGCTGAGGATGTGTATCAACCTACGTGCAAGCAGTGATTGCTCCCACTAAGCTGGCTACGTTCGAAAAACTTTCTAACGGCATTGCTGTCGACACTTTAATCGGAAGTCACAATAAATAACCCTATTAAATCTAATACGCTGCCATCCGTTTCTGCGGATGTTTTCATGTCAACTTTGCATTTGCTCGCATTAGTTTTAAAACCTTAATACTTTCTTAATGCTGAAATCTGCGCCAGAAAAGTTTATATAGCATTCCAGATTAGCTTTCTTAAAATACAGTAATTCTCTATATATCAGGCCTCTTACTGAAAACCTGGCCAGTTTTGAAAAGAAATGATGTCATACGCAAGAGAAAATTAATCAGGTAGCCATACAAAACAGGTTACTAAGATTGATCCTGGGACAAATTTTCCAGTTTTAACAGAATCTATGCTGCATCTAGCACCAAGAATCAAAACTGATTGGAAAGAAATTTTATACTTTTCAGTAGTCTTATCCAATCAGTTATTGTAGGAAGAATACATATTAACGTGGTACGTTAAAATTCAGTCACTATTATAAATTTGGGGGTAAATATCGTTTATCCCTAATCTTGTCCCTCATCAACGATGTCAAGCAAGGAACGGCTTTTACTTAATTACCACGATATATTCTAATACGTTTTATAAGGTTAAACATCTTTTATAGTAAACTTAATTACACTTTTATTAATTAGAAACAGTGCGAAAGTAGCTGAAGAAAAAAGGGTCAACGTTAACTTGAAAGAATAAAAAAGATATGAAAATCTGAGTGTCAAGTTACGTATAAATTGTAGAAGAATTAAGAAATGTTATCTTCCGAACGGCATAACTCAACTGCGCGAATTAAAGTCCCCCCCTCCCATGCCTGCCCACAGCCTAACTGCGCGAATAAAGTTTTTCCTTTCAAAGAAGACCCCTCGCTTTAAAAAAACTGAGGGTTGCTATCTAGTTTTACTTTTGGAAGCCAAAGTAGCCAACAGGAAAAGAAAAATGGAAGAATAGGATTACATATCATAAGAACAAGTAAAGAATATCTTATAATAATAATTTGAAGACAGAGTCAAGAAGTAATATCGGTAAAGGATATCTAATAAGAACAAATAAAGAATATCCAATAAGAATAATTTATATCTAATAAGATTATTATCTTATTAGATATAAATTATTCTTAAGATCTAATAAGATTATTATAATTTATTATAAGATTAGATAAGGAATATCAGATAGATAAGAAATTAGTAGAATATATATATATAATTTCCAAGTAGTGGAATATAATATATATACAAGGAAATTTTTGAATTCCTGTAGAGAATAAACAAGATTTGGCTCATTAGCCTTTTAAGCATTATAAAACTATTTAATTTTAAAAGAAACTCCTTTTTACTTTAGCACATACCAGATTTTTAATTTAATACTTGTTTTGTATGCACAATTTTTACAACACCTGATAAACGAAAATCGAGGGTTGAAGTCTCAATGAAATATCCCAATAATAAGAATAAATGACTTTTTGTAGCACCCATCTTGCGACGAAAAGCAAATCCAAAATCGCGCAGTTGGTGGATTTTCTTTGTTCTGTTTCAGCCTTCATCTATAAGGTGGGGCTGCTATTGTTCGTTGTGCGGAAGTTGGCACGGAACGAACATTTTAATTATTTGTTCCTTTATTGTTATTTTTTTTCTTATTTTCCGTACTCAAGAAGAGCTACCAATTGAAACATTACAGACTAAAGAAGAAGAAACACTGATGTTTCATTTTTCAGTCCTGAAGAAATATTTTCCTAGCGGCTCAATTTCCTCTCAATAATATTATGAAATGAGCTGATTTATGCATCATCCAAAATCATTTATATTTTTAAAAAATAAAAAGGATATTTCAGGTAGCTTTTTATACAACAAGTTAATTTTATTTTTTTTAACTAAGCAAATTTATAACGAATGATCACAGAAAAAAGAAATGTATGAAATTACTATATAAATATTATTAAAATTATAAATATTATTAAATTCATTGCTTATTTTTCATGTCTCCTGCTTCTAAATAATCTAATGACTCTACCCTATAACTGACAGGGAAAAAATGGGGTCATAACAAAATTTTGTGACTTTTTTTTAAAAAAAACCTAATAGCATTATGCCTTTTATGATAGGAAATTGAGAATTGTTTAGGCTTTACAAATAACCCCGAGAGAGTGGAGCAAATTTTAAATAATTGAATTTCTGAATATGAAAAAACTGCGACAGAAAATCTTGACGTAAACTTAAGAACCCCTAGACATAGGGCTGCTCTAATGATAACGCAATGGCTGCATTTACATAGAACGGCAAGATTCTGAAAGGTACAAAACTATTCTAAACTACACAGTTGAAAAACAGCTAATTGGCAAGTCTTGCTCTGGAAGCAAAAACTAGTTTCAAAATCCTAACAGACGTAAAGAGAATTATCGGTGTGTCTGAAACAATTACAGAGACTTGAAAAGGTTTAAAGAACCTTTCCCATTAAGAGAGAACGTTGAACATAAAAGTAACATCTGTGGTTGGCAGGCGATGAAACTAAAATAACAGTCAATTCAAACTGAAAACGTGGACTAGGAGTAAGATGACTTTAAGCTTTTCAGAAAACTCTACCGCAGTATCAATTTCAATGTCGGCAGCAAATAGAATGAATAATTACGAACGTATCACAACTGGCAAAACTTAGCAATATGGCTTCGAAAGGCAGAAATACACACTGTCTTACAATCCCAAAATCTGAGTTTAAATACTCTCTAATTCATTTGCATTTCTGGTGATAAAACGGAAAGGAGAAGTTATAGTAAGGGCTGAAATTATAAATAACTGGTTAATTTAAATAATAAATGTTATACGCTAATGACATATGATTTTTGTTGCGCACGTCTTCTGTCAAGATTCAATATTTGCTATGCTGCGACATTGAGCATTTGTTAGTAAATGCCAAAACTTGCATAAAAGTAGGTCCCCCCCCCATTTATACTCAAAGTTAACAGTTAAAAAGCTGGCCGCATTCCTCCCGGACGCTATGACACTATGAAACTTCGGACACTATGAAATTCCTCTGTTGAGTACGCTGCTCTACAGTTTCCAGACACCCTTGATAACTGGTAAGGGCTGCATCAGTCTACCGTGCGTTGCATTAAAACAATATTATTACGGATTTCGTATTTATTTAGCTAATTATTTGGAATTGGAATTAAAACTGCTTTATTTTCCCGTGCAACACAGACGATTTTGAAGAGAAAGCTACGTCGGGAAAGTAAATATAAAAGAACGTGCGCATTTAATATTTAGTAAATAAATATCTCGTAATTGCTGTTGCCAGCCATAAAATCGAGAAAAATCAAGAGAATAAGTTTTACCAGAATATTCTATTGAATAATTAAAAATCTTATAAAAGCCAAATTGAAACACCTCAGCTCAGTTGTAGCTATTTTAAGCAAACTGGTGTTTGTTTACTTAATGCTGCGGTTGATTGTACCAATTCGCTGTGAGATCGGATTAACTTTATCTGTTTTGAATTGAGTTCTGTTTAACGTTTGAGATATTGTACGAATATCTCTGAGGCAATATTTTAGCATTTTGTTTTATTTATTGTGAAAAGAATAAATTTTATTAACTTTTTAACGACTTGTGCATTCAATCCATTACGAACCCGTACGCACGCAATAATATTTTTAGGATAAATTCTGCATTCATATTGCTAAAATGCTTCAGAATACTATTCAACTCAATCTGCATTAGTTTTGCTTATAGTTCATTCTTTCTTTTCTTTTTATTTAACAGTTTATACGCACCCAACATACGCAACCTCCAGTCACATGAGATTCGGAACAAAGTTCAAGGATTCATACTAGAGGAAAATTCCCTCCTTTCTCCTTCATTGGCGTTGCACGTGATTACATCGTGACGAAGTTAACTACGCCTCCGAATGCAAGCGGGTTGATTGCACTTCAAAAGATAAATACTTCTCGATCACATGCTCAATCGAATGTGAATCGGGAGATTGGAATGCTGGAAATACGATGTAGTTATATTTCCCGGTCGCTTCTGCGACGCGCGTAAAACAAATATTGCCGTCTGAGAACTACAGCACGTGATGTTTTGAAAGATAATCGTAAGCAGTTCGATTTTAAGGATAGGTGTGCCAATCAGTCGACACCTTTAACATTTTCAAAGAATGTTCTATTATTGTTCTGTATCACGAGTGAAAGTACTTTCACCCTCATCTTTATCATTTTTTTCGTTAAGAAATGAATATGGCGTAAGATAATTTCGTCAACCTTTTGTCAATAATTATATTCAAGTAATTAATAATACTTTAATATCCAATTCGTAAACCTCTAAATTCATTAAAAACGATCCATTTTTTGGGTGGATAGACACACACAACGCGTTTAGAAAAAGTGTCCACTGCAGTTTTAGTGCGCAGAGCCCGATCGCTGTCTAGGCCCGCATCCAGAATCCCAGGTTATATCCTGATATTCTTCGAGGGAAGGGATTGCAAGGACCCCTGAAAAGAGGCTGTGCTTAGAGCCCTAGATAAATGAAGCCCCAGTTCCACTGCAGTTACTGAGTTAAGAAATTAATTAAAAGATAAACAAACAAGCGTTTCTCCAAACCTGGAGTCACCCCCTTCTTATCTAATCAGATCACCCTCTTCTTAATGTCAACTTCCGCAAAAAGACCTATAGCAGCTCCACGTAGATACGAAGGCTAAAACAGAACGAAGAAGGCCCGTCAACTGCGCGATTTTGAATTTTGCTTTTCGTCTCAAGAAGATGGATGCTGCAAAAAGTAATTTATCCTTATTATTGGGATATTTCATTGAGACTTCAATCCTCTATTTTCGTTTATCAGATGTAAAAATTGTGCATACTAAATAAATATTAAATTAAAAAACTGGTATGTGCTAAAGTAAAAAGGAATTTCTTTTATAATTAAATTATAGTTTTATAATGCTTAGAAGATTAATGAGCCAAATCTTGTTTCTTCTCCACAGGAATTCAAAAATTTCCAAGTACTAGAATATATATGTATATCAGTTTTGAACTACATAAAACCGATAGATTAGTGGCATACAGAAACTGATTATATGTACATTTATATATGTTACGGGGAAACACCGAAATCTGTTTTCTTGCTTTAAACACAGTTAAAGAAAAACTAAACCGCAAAAATGCCAATTTTTAAGTATTGAAAAACCAGTTATTGTTATTGATAGCAGATTAATCGACTTATCAAGGGGATAAACCAATCTACCATCCATTAACAGTAACTAAAATAAGAGAGTGTGTGTTTCATCTTACTTCCAAGTAAGCCTCAAATTATTTGCTAGATTCAAATCATTAATTAATACTAAATCAAAATAAAGATATTAGCCACTAAACCAAAAGAATCCTGTTGAAAAGCAAATAATCTTTAAGATTAAAATTTTTCACTAAGAACACAATTAATCTGAACGAGATGCTTACTTTAGAGGACATATCCCCTACACACTCTCTCTCTATATATATATATACTGAGAAAGTTGACAAATTTTCTATTTGTTGTTGAGAGAAAAAAAACTAGAAAAGCTAGTAGAAAAATCTGCGCAAAATTTATACCATCTAATATGAGAAATGAAATATATGAGAGAATTCCCTAAGGATTTTAAGAACCATGATCCCCTACCTATTTCCATTTTTATGATTTGCAAATTTTATAATATACATTTGGAACAGAAAAAGTAAAAAAGTTGAAAATACAAAAACAGTGAAAACCAAAGTTAATCTTTTTTTATTTAAAGCTCCAAACAGAACTTGTCAAGGGAAAAATGTTCTGAAGCTTTAAACAATGTCAATTAACTGAACAACAAGAGCCGGGTTTCATTCCGATCAACTCACTGAGACATCTATCGTTAATCAGCATAATGGTTATTAATTCTAAAAAAAATTTTATATACAATGCTTAAAAAAATCTATACAATTTTGAGGCTCTTATTGAATTGGTCTCTTTTCCCTGCCCGTTTTTGTTGTCCGAACACAAATAGAAACAAATTATACAAGGAAAAACTTACATGTAATGCCGAAATAAAACATTTATAATCAGGGTAAAGGATTCGACTAATTATAATCGAAAGAAATAGCTATAAAATTGGTAAAATAATAAGACAATAATAAAAATAATAAAATGCTGTACTAATTACAATGTAATATATATCAGTTTTGACCTACATAAAACCGATAGATTACTGACATATAGAAACTGATTATACACTCATATCCATAAATTACAGATAATGCAAAATCAGGCAAAGAAAGAGTTAGAAGCAAAACAAATTTGACTTATTTGTAAAGCTTATTTATTAAACAAAAGGCAAAGAACAAAACAAAGATGCTATATGTTTGATATTATTAAACAAATTAGCGATTTTTTCTCCCTGGAGCAAATTACAAAAAAAAAAAAAAAAACCTGTTAACAAAAAAACCAATATTACATGGTTGGCATAATTGTTAATACATTTTATGTCTCCCAGACGATGCAATACAGTCCGTACAACGCCTAGGCATGCCGAGTATCAGAGTATCAAATTATCGATCTGATCTTGGGAGACCACTCAAAAAGCAATACTCTCCGAACTTCCGGTAGACATGCAGGAGGCGGTTGACGGTCTGCAACTCGTCGGCCAAGCCTGTCCCACATGTGTTCTATCGGATTCAAGTTCGGTGAGAATGCTGGCCAGTCCATACGGGTGATATCCTCCGATTGAAGGCATTCGCTTACGATGTTCGCACGGTGAGGACGAGCGTTGTCATCCATAACCACAAATTGTGCGCCCATGGCGACCCGAAACAAACATACATGTTGTTCCAGAATGACGTCCCGATAGATTTGACTTGTCATGATTCCAATTTGAACATGCAAGCGAGTTCTGGAACCCAGAATAATTCCACCCCAAATGAGCACTCCTGTACCACCGTAACGGTGTCGTTCAATGATGTTTTCTTGGTGGTAATGGGCACCTGGAGCTCTCCATATGAAAGTCCGGCGAGAATCGGACTGCAAGCTAAAAATGGACTCGTCAGAAAACATCACACAAGCCCACTGTTGCGGTGTCCACAATGCATGCTCTCTACTCCAGTCTAACTGCATGCGACAGTGAGTTGCAGTAAGTGGAACGCGTCTGACAGGTTTACGAGCGTATAGACCAATCTGCCCTAAGCGTCTGTACACGTGTAAGGTTTTAGTTAAACTAACCACGTTTTACTTTAATTTAAATCTTTCTATCTCCTCTCTGTTTCAACTTCCCGTCAGAAGAAGCGCGCGTTTTCAGCTTATGCTAATTTTGAAGTACAGCGAAGTACTATTTAAGCCAGAGGTAGAAACCTCTCAAGGTGAGAGAGCTTAGTCTCAGATCCCGGTCCTGTTTCTTTTGGCAGTAACTGCCAAATACCGGTTCTAATTTATAAGCCATAGTGCTTACTTGAAGTGCGCTAGTATTAGTATATCTTGCTACGCACCCTTTCAGGTAGAGGCCAATCTCCGCGAATTGCTCTGTGAGCGAAGTTTAATTAGATTTCTATTTTAGTTTTAAAATTATTTGATTGTTAAGTTCGACCCAAGTGCGGTCTTTTACTTTCTGTATCTCTCCCGAGTTGGGAAGTGTGTAAATAATAGTGATCTAATAAAAGAGGATTTCAAATCCCTTTCAAGTGCAGTTATTCTCCAACTCAGCATCTACATCAGAACAAAGCTAACTTTTTCTCAGCTCACTGTTCCAGTTCAGGACTTGAGAAGAAAAACCCTATTACAGACTTTACTATGTTTCCTAAAATGATGCACAGAACACTCAGTCCTGATACACGGTCTGCCTCGAAATGGTCGTACCAGTGGCCGAAGAGAGCTGACGAGACAGGTCTGAGGCTGTGCTCCGCCTGTTTCTTTTGGCAGTAACTGCCAAATATCGGTCCTCATTCGGCGTTGTAACTCTAGAGCGGCCTGTGCTGTAACGTCTACTCACATTACCATCATCTTGGAATCGTTGCCAAAGCCTGGAGATGACACTCTGGGCAATTCCAAGTTCGTCTGATACTTCCAGTTGGGTACGCCCACATTCCAGACGGCCTATAATTCTACCACGCAAAAAGTTCGTAAGAGTTCGATTTCCGCGTAACTCCGAATTATCCATAATTTATGGACATGAGTGTAGTTTAGACACTAGCCGCCGAACCGTTATAGTGGTTAGCGTCTCTTACTGCCTTGCCGAAGGGTCCGGGTTCGAATCGCGGAGAAGGCATGGATGTTTGTAAATGTATATTGTAGGTGGGGCATACCGGCACTAAATATGCGACGAGTCGAAAGTCCTCGCGTGTGGTTTGGTGGAAGGGAAGAGGGGTAGGAGACCCTCGGACCCGTTCCCCTCCCCCGGGGTGCTCTCCATCAAAATTGGGGGGGGGGGAACTGAGCTAAATCCTACTGTCACCTGTAAGGTGCTCAAGTATGTTGCCAACGACAGGCGTAAAACTAGCGCTCCTTGCCCCGAGGAATTTCGTGGGCTTGGGCTGATATTGCTGTCAAGACAAGTGAGCATAAGTAACAACAGTTTAGACACTGTGACTATTATCAAAGAAAGATATTAAATCACTAATATCATTAACAGATGTAATTTATAAGAAAGATAATTCGTATTCTTACATGTATCTAATTTATAATACTATTATAACACTATTTTCTCTAGTACTGTGCTCTTAATGTAGTGTTTTTCCGATGCTAACATGTTTGTTTAGCAGTACCTTTTATTTTCTCTCCTAGCTCTTACATTTATGACTATTATTCAAGTAAGTAACCTGTTTAAGATTAGCTATTCCTTATCTAATCTTATTAGATAATAATTAAATCTTAAGTAAAGAATATCTTATAATAATAATTAGAAGAAAGAGTAAAGAAGTAACAATAGTAAAGGATATCTAATAAGAATAACTAACGACTATCTAATAAGAAAAGTAAGTAATTGTCTAATAAGAATAATTAACTCTTATTAGATATTCTTTACTTTATTTTCTTGTTATATATAATCCTATTTCTCCATTTTTCTTTTCCTGTTGGCTGCTTTTGGCTTCGGAAAATAAAACTAGATAGTAACGCTCAGCTTTTTGAAAGCGAGGGGTCTTCTTCGGGAGAAAAAAGTTTTTCGCGCACTTGGGCTGCGGGCAAACAAGGGGGAAAAGACTTTATTTCGCGCAGTTGGGTTATACCGATTTTCTCGACCCTGGCTGAGTTAACCTTGCCCAGCCCGGGGATCGAGCCCTGGACCTGTGGTGCATCTACGCCACGCGCTACCCACTTCGCCACAGGGCGGGCTTCTGAAAATAGAGGATATAAAAATCCTTATTTAGAAATTAGAATTATTAGAATCCTACTAAAAATGAACCAATAAAGATTTTTCTTGTTTATCCGTTTGCGATCGAAAATCTGAACTCGAAATGAAATTTAAAAAAAAAATTACAAATATTGATATCAAATCGCACGTAACATCGTAGGACACCGTTGTACTTTGCTTAGGAAAGCGGCAAATTTTAATGGTGCTACAAAAATATCGCATGACTGATGGCGCTTGCATTAAATCATATGTCATGATATATGACAGGAATTGCGGTGAAATTTTTCATTGCTAAAATTAAAAACTGACCTTATGCTTTTCTGCTGCAAAGGTTTTCAAAACACTTATGGCAACTTGTTTTAAGCTTCAGTATTCGTGTTACAATATTTAAAATATATGTCATCTTCAAGACAGAAGAGAAACACGCCAAAGTTTTAAACATAAAATTAAGCAAAGCAACAACCTTGTGTTTGGCATAGATTTTAGTAGACTGTATCTATTTCCAGGGCAAACAGGTAGAGGTCCCTCTGCATCAGAATCAATGGAATCTGCCTCGCAGCAAAGGAATCTGCTCCTGATGAAGAGGGAGTCCTATCAAAATCACATAAGTTGTTGCTTTGCCTAATTTTATGAAATGCCATCTTTTTTCGAGTTAGTGAAAATCTTACGAAATTGTTCTCAACATGATTCGAATTCCAAACATCCGAACTAAATGGGACGAGCGCTCATCTGAATATCTAATGATCAGGATAATGTTTTAGTACACTTCGCAGCAATTTGTTATTAGAAAATATTTATTTATTTATTTATTTATTTTTGTTCTTTGATTTGGAGTCTCGGTAAAAGCGAAAGTATTTCTGCTCGAAGAAAATATTGGTTTCAAGCCTCATTCAGTGAAGTAAACTTTTCTTTATTAAATTATTACAGTTGGGCTGTGGGCAAACAAGGGAGAAGGGACTTTATTTCGCCCAGTTGGGTTATACCGGTTAAGATATACTCCGTGTATCAAAACACACAATAAAAATACCTAGACCCTCGGACCCGTCCCCCCCCCCTCCCGGGGTGCTCTTCCTCAAAATTGGAGATGGAACTGAGCTAAATCGCACTGTCACCTGCATATTCACAAAGCCTACAGACCTTTTTCCTAGAGTCTGCTCTCATTGGACGAAACATCTGCTTGGCGGTCATATTTGGAATAGTGAATTATCACCTTGCAGTCTTCGTAATTAACGCCAAACATACCTTGTGGGCTTTCCAGTAAAGCGAGGAGAAACACCGTTTATTTCATTCGATATTTTTTTTTATTTTATGAATGAAAGCTAAGGGGAATTGTGTGGAATATATTTTAAATAACCTACTGATCTTATTAATAGTTTATTTCCTTGCAGTCTTCGTAATTAACGCCAAACATACCTTGTGGGCTTTCCAGTAAAGCGAGGAGAAACAGCGTTTATTTCATTCGATATTTTTTTTATTTTATGAATGAAAGCTAAGGGGAATTGTGTGGAATATATTTTAAATAACCTACTGATCTTATTAACAGTTTATTTGTATTTGGTTAAAGAATGAATTTAAACTGTTAAAGGTACGATAATTGTTTTGCAAAAAAAAGTATTTACATGGAAATGGGATATGTACTTTTTTCGTCATTTCTGTTAGAGAGAGTCTGTTATGTAAATTTACATAGCGCATTTATTATACAAATAAAAGAATATTAAAAAAATAAACCAAATGAAATCATTCTATAAACATTTAAGGGCGTCGGATACCTATTCTTTTTACTTAAGTTATGAGTATAACTAAAATTATATTTTATTCCATTATGCGCTATTTCTATTGTAACGCTTTTCCGGATCTACTACAAAGTATCTACTACAAAGAGTACAAACCAGTAAATAAAAATTTTTAAAAAAATACCTTTAACAAAAATAGAGAAAATAAAAGTGTTAAATTTTTAACACTGTACCCGAAGGCGAAAAAACCAATAATAACAAAGCCATAAGGTGAGGATAAAAACAAAAATAAGTCCGTGCAGTAAGAGTTTGTAAAAGATACGAACGGGATTAGAAACCCCGATCTAGAAGTCCAAGCATTTTTTTCCGCGCCCTGTACCGTTGAGCTGCGGTTCCTTCTCCAAATTCCACACGCTTTTCGGTACACCACGCTGATATACAAATAGCAAAGGCGATGAAACAAAAGTCGCCAAGCACAAGATTCTGTAACCCTACTTTTCCTATTTCAACCAATCAGACCAAACAATAGCAGAAACGGTCTGTAGGCTTTGTGAATATGCCTGTCACCTGTAAGCTACTCAAGGCTGTTGCCAACGACAGGCGTAATCTTGCGCTCCTTGACGAGGTATTTCGTGGGTTTGGGCTGATGTTACTGTCAGACAAGTAAGCATAAGCAATAATAACAACAAGCAATTTATTAAGCATTTTCTCTTTTTATTTTTATTTGCATCTCAAAGACTGCTTTAAAATTCTCATCTTTTAACGCGTTGTTCGAATCAAGTGCCTATAAACACTCGGTTACAATTTGCATTCCTTACGAGATACGATAGTAAAGAGGTGTAATGAAAAATTTTATGAGGTGTTCAAGTATGTTTTTACGTGGGTTTTACAGTCCTAAACGATTCTGAAGCCTAATATGAATTGCCTAATATAATTGAATAAGCCTAATATAATTGAATAAGCCTAATATAATTGAAGAATGTGCTTAAATGTATGTATGTTTCTTGCATTGTGATCAAACGATGGTACCTAAAGCCATCGAATTTTGAATGCCGTCATCCTGCTGCGAATATAGGCATCTGGAAGCCCAAGTTTGAAATTTGGAATTTGTATTATGAACGATTTCATATTTTGTAAAACTTTAACGATTGTTTGATGAACAAACTCGAGGATTTCGAAGCGGGCCATGGCAACGTTCTACAGAAAAAAACATTTTTATCTGAAGCGTGTGAGACTGTGTGTAGGAAATTTTAAAGACATGCTCAGTTTAAAATTATTTTGCGATATTGTTCTTGAACTGAATTTTATGGTTTAAATGCGAAGAACATGATATTCAGTAAATAAAAGTAACATATAAAAAATGCCCCTTTGGACGTAATTTAAAATCTGAAACCTTTCAGATTTTAATTTTTTTACTTTATTTATTTTTTTATTATTATTATTATTTTAAGTGCAAGCACGAGTGGCGGCTTTGTGTAAAGTTCCAAGTAAGAACTGACTGTAAATATACTGAAAAATAAAGGGCTGTAAACCGTCCTTAAGTCTTACGTGTTCTGTTCACAAACTTAAGCGATTATTCGCTTGTTAGTGTTCGTGGGGTTCTAAGTTAGAACTTAAGATTAAAGAATCAAACCCCACAAGTTAAATGAACAAACAGAACACATTACTAAGTTTTATACTCTACAATAAACGGGCGAAATACCAAAATTCCTGGGAACGAACGAAAATTTTTATGTCTGCCACACATATAAAAACGAAATAAAGAAATTATGTTGCATAATTTTTTAATTAAATATTATGTATTTGCGGAAAACGGATTTACACCACTTTCAAAGTAATTATATTTGTAATTTCATTAACTACATAAATTTCTATTCAAAAAATGATGAGAATTTTGAAGGAATTTTGGGGGGGGGAAACAGTTTATAGATAAGAAGCTCATAGCAAATTCTATTCATTGTACTCAACTTTTTGTCAAAAATGGACCTGCACCACTTTCAAAGAAAACGGCGCATATATGATTTCATGTTCTACAGCCTGAATTTTGGAAGAATTAATTTTTAAACTACCCTCATGTCCATAAATTAAGAAATTAAGAATAATTCGGAGTCACGCGGAAATCGAACTCTAAAATAAATATATCACCTGTA
>KK114896.1:1024290-1062638 GCA_000611955.2 Stegodyphus mimosarum | reverse complement strand
AACCACAACGCAATTCATATTTGTTTAAACTACTAGTATTTTACAGCTTAGTATATAACAATAGCTACCTTAAGAACTAACTTTTGAAGAAGACGCGCATAATACCTATTATTTTAAACGTTTTTCTTATTAATTATGCTAATGATAGAATGGTCTATTTAACTGCTCCTTCAGTCGACTTTGTGCGTTTAAAATTAATCACGAGGCTCTCTATCGAATTCGAAAAAGTTTTGCAGTTTACAAGGTTTTATATAAGTAGGGAAATGTAAATTTCAAATCCGTTTCATTTATTATATTTAAACTACTGAGATGCATATATCTTGAAAAAAGAATGTTTTTCGTAAGCGCCAAAACAAGACTAAGTTTGTTTACTACACATTAGCAGCAAAAATGAACGTCAGTTTCGTAAATTTGCAAGACTATAGTTTTGATGCATTGTGAAATGAAAGCATGTGCTCACTCAATAGCAATACAGCGTGAATCTGAACAAGTGGGCAGATCTTTAGGAGGTGATAGAAGGCAGCTATACGACAAATATTCGTCATAGAATGTATGCTCCAAATGCAAGCGGTAAGAAGTTAAAGAGCAGATACTTCAGAAAAAAATTTATCAACAGAAAATGCTCATAGAAATTGCTCAGACCTTCCGCCAGCTATAATGCTGGCTTCACACCTGCGGGATAGGAACTGACGCACATTTACGAAGACACAAGGCATTTCCCTAGTATCGCCGACAACAATGGCGATCTTGGCTACTAGATCCATATTGGTTTCAATGGGGCACTCGTAGATTAGGCTTTTCATATGACCTCACAGGAAGAAACCAAACACGACATATTCAATGATCTTGTTGGACAGGCTTTGGGACCACCTTAGCCACTCCATTGCCCAGTAATTTCCGTGGCCCGTATAAGCAGCAATCCTCACGGCAAACAGTGGAAAATGCCATTGGGTGAGAGGACTGACCCTGTTTATACCATTTACTTACAATGCCACCTAGCAACTCGTCGTTTGTGTTCCGACCATACATTCTATGACGAATATTTCTCATATACTAGTTGCCTTCTGTCACCTCCTAAAGTTTTGCTCAGTTGTTCAAATTCATCCTGTGTACAAAACATTCGCATAAGTTCTAGCGTAGAATAATGAAACAAATTTACTAGCGCCATATATTTACAAAAAATAAAACAACTACGGAATGATTTTTTTTTAATTTGAGTAAAAATGGATTACACTTAAAATCATTAACTAAAAGCTATTAAAGCTTTTTTATTGTGAAATGCCTGTAGAAAGTCTAATTCGTCAACAGAAGATGTTTTTCAAATAATTTTGGCTGCAAAGCAAGGAAGCTTATTATTTGAAATGAAACATAGTGTCTTCTGCATTTAAATTTATTTTCTGTGCAACATTTCGCGAGTAAACAAGCTATGAATTGAAGGATTTTCCTCCCCAAAAAATATTCCTATTCAATAATTTAAAAACATTGCGAAATTCTAAATGCAAAATAAAAACAATGTTCATGTCAATCATTACTTCTATATGCAAAGAAGACTCCAAACGAATACCCGAAAAAGGTACCTACCCTTTCTAATTTTTCTAAATTGTTAGTAGTAAGAGAAAATCTGTCGAAGCAGAAATCATTTGTAAAGTTTTTAAATACATCTGTATTTAAAAGGCAACAAATCTGTAACAACAAAAAATTAAAATATAAAACCAAGATTTACAACTTAAGAAAGTTAAAAATACACAATGTTTACCAACTAGGCATGAGCTCAATGCAGACAAAGTGTAGATCTCTATATGGACATCATTTAGAACGAGATAAATGAAAATGCATTATGAAGCTTGAAGAAGAGTGGCTCTGTATGGCTACTTAAATGACTGCAACAGAAAAAAAATATATGTTTGTTATCAAAGAGAAGACAAAAAATGTAAATCCTCATTCTATCAATGCCTTCGTGGTCTAACTGAAAGCAAATTCGAAGTGTATTCGAGAGGTACTGGATTCGAGTCTCGGGGAAAGCACTGCACATTGTTCACGTTTCCAGAATAAAAAAAAATGTAATGACTCTATAAGGCGTTTAACACTGCCGCAGAATTCTCTTACACTGGGAAATTACACTGCTGGCCACCCACATTGCAACACCAAGAAAGACAAGAGATATCACAATAAAATTTATTTAGTAGATAACATGGTGACCAAGTAGCAAATGATTAAATTTATATACTTCTGCGAAGTGTAGTTTCTTCCTCAGTAGCAAGAGTAGCCGCCGTTGTTGGAGATCACCGCTGCCACACGCCTCGGCATTGATTCAAAGAGACTTTGGATGTGTTCTTGGGGTACAGCAGACCAAGCAGCTTCCACACATTGCCAAAGTTGTTCTGGTATGGCAGCTTGGGATGTAATCTGGGTCAATCGTTCAGCAACCATGTACCATATGTTTTCTATCGGCGAAAGATCCGGAAAGCGAGCCGACCAGGGAAGCAATTCAATCTGCGATAGACGAAGAATCCTTGGACAATGCGTGCCATGTGTGGTCGCGCATTATCCTGTTGAAATATAGCTGTGGGCAAGCCCTGAAGGTAAGGAAGGACAACTGGCTCCAACACCTCAGAGACGTAGAGCTGGCTGTTTAAAGAACCGGGAATGCGTACTAAAGGAGTGCGAGAGTGATATCCAATATTGCCGCATACCATAATGTCCGCTGCAGGACCAGTGTGGCGGTGCTTAAGCAGCTGTTCAGCATCCTTTCTCTACGGTGTCTCCAGACTCGAATCCGACCATCGTGGTGTTGCAGACAGAAGCGTGACTCGTCAGTAAAGACAATTTCATTCCATTCTGCCGTCCACGTCCTTCTTTCATCGCACCGTTGGCGGCGGAGACATCTGTGGTTCTGCGTCAAGGGTAGACGAAGCAATGGACGTCTTGCGGACTGCCCGCTCTGCTGTAAACGGCTTCGAATGGTACGCGCAGACACTGGATGATGCGTTATACACTGAATGCGCTGTGCTATGGTTTGTGATGTGACTGAGCGATCCGTCACTGTCATGCGCACAATGTTCCTGTCATCACGTGAAGTGGTGCACTGAGGTGGATTCGATCGAACACGTCGGTCCGTCGTACCCTCCTGCATCGGACGGTCACATATCCGCATTACAATTGTTCGGTTTCTTCCAACACGACTACCGATTTCCCTGAAAGATAATCCACACTCTGGGTAGGCCACTATCCTGCCTCTGTCGAACTCGGATACTTGATCAAACGATGATCGCTGTTTACTACGAGGCATAAGTGATCGTTTTTTTAAAACCACAAGAAAAACACAATTGCCGAACTTGAAATCGTGGAAAACTCCAAGCCTTAAATAGCGGTTTGAAGTGGCGCCACAGGCGCGCGTGATGTGCATCTGCGCTGAAATTCTAATCATTTGCATATCTCACCTCCGCGAATGCATGTTGTAAATTTCATGTTATTTGCATGCTTCCTTCAGGGTGTTGCATTTACGGTGACCAGCAGTGTATAAATCTAATATAAGTCTTAAATCGCACTTTCGAGACATGAAGAATGCAAATTAAATTTCGGTGGTAAATGCATTTACGATGGCCAGCAGTTTATAAACAATAATAGTGGGAAAATTATTAAAATCAACTCAACGTAGTATCAAGAGAAAGTTTATATATAAAGTTTACAGGAAAATGTCCATATCTTTATTCCAACGACTTTCAAAGAGTAAAACTTCTGCCACTGGATTTCTTGAAAAAGTGAACATTGACACAAGTATTACACATATACCTTCTCAACATATTTCCTGCGAAGTTCCCTGAATAATTCTTCTACGGACTATTGTGCCTTTGGCGTCTTGAAAAGAGTTCTTTCTGGTTGCAAACACACCACAATTGATTAAATTTGGAAATTAGTGGAAGAGGAATGGAAATCATTATCGCTGAAAATTTTACGAAAAGCTTTTCTATCAATTAAATGACGATGAAGACTTAAAGTCTAATAGTCCAGTCCACATCAATAATTATCAGATTGATAGAATATTTAAAAAATATTCTTTAAAAATTAAATATCAATTAATTAAATTGGAGGGAATAAATTGCAATAAATTTGGATTAAACTTCGAAGGTTTTGCCAAATGGCACTACACTGGGGCGTGGAAAAGAAAAACTTTGGTTTCCGGCAATGGTTAACAATTAATTATATAATACATTTTTGACTTAAAATCATAATCCCAAACATTTTTTGTTAATATTTGAAAATGCCCATGCTCTATATCACATTATTCAAGCAATAGTCACTACAGTATAACATGCATGTCAGCTTCCGGGAATGCGCTTTTATCACACAACGACGTTGTACTTTTTAGATATATTTTTTTTGTTAATTTACGGCTGCTTTACTTGTTTAATATAAACAACGTTTGGGTTATCGTGACGCCTCCTAACAATTTTTTTTACCTATTTGGCTTAAGTATTAAGCATCGCTTTCTTCGCATTTACGCTAAAAGGCAAGAGTAAAATCAGGAAATATTTAAAAACAGCATAATTTTAGAATCTCCGAAAATTGTTATGCGTTTCTATAGACCTTTTTATATTCACCATATTATTTCTTTAAAATCTAACCCCTCTCGCGTCCATTTGCCTAAAATAGTTATCATAAAAAAGAAAACATATATAATGATCTTAATGAGTCCAGTTAAAGTCATTTCACAAAAAAATGTTTAATATTTCTAATTAGACATATCGTGATTTAAATGTATTTTTATTTAAACCAATCAGAGTAAAAAGTAGAAAAAGCATTTTTAAGAAATGCGTTTATTGGTTTTCAGTGACTTCATTTACTATTCATAACGTGGAGAAAGCTATTCTATTTCTATATTACGTTACTTTCAAATAGCGGAATTTATGTACCGAAATTAAAAGATAAATTTCTTACATTTTGCCAAATGGCAATAGTCTGGCGCACCGGAAATAAAATTGTTCTATTTCGACCTGCGCTACCACATTTTGCTCTAAAATTTCTGAGCTTGTTAAATAAAAATTCTTTAAATTTGTCCAAAATATATAAATCAAAAACAAATTGGAAATTTAAAATTTGGGCATCTAGGTGCCCATGTTCGGGTGTACGACTACGTGTAGCACCTCTAGTGATAATACCTTAAAAAAGTAAATAAAAATTAATCCATCAATAATTTAATAACTCATTAAATTTTTAATTAAACTTAAATCGCTTCATAATTCAATATCAATAGCTTAATTGAAAAATTTAATGATTTTCACATTTCTAATTCTACAGACTGAAAAAGTTATGATTGAAATAGCAACTAATTTTAGAGGCACAATCTAAAAATTAATAAATAACTAAAAATGGTAAATCACATACTACATCATTTCTCATCATTAGTCGATTTAACTAGTTTCCCATACTTATACTTTGAAGTATCATAAATCATATCCATAAAATATGAATTCAATGATGAAACGAAATGTCACTTTACTCCTCATTTAGAATTTTTAATTTTAGAAATGTTGCTGTATTCAAATAAAATGTTGCTAAATGCACATATTTAAATTACAAAATAGTATAACATAGTAGAACTAAAATATAGAACATATTTTAAGAGAAGGAAAAAAATAACATTATGAAGATGAATATAAATGGAAATACTCAATAGAAGTGTTACCGATTAAATACTAAGAACTAATCAATTTCAGGAAGTTTCACAGCATTAGTTAATCATTAATATCATTGATTGATCCAAACTATTAGCTTCTCGTGAAATTTTTATTATTACTAGTCACGCAAAAGCTAGCTGCCTTAAACAGTTATTACAAAATGGGAAAGTACATATTTATTTCAACGAGTCCAGTTAGCATAATTCAAAAAAATATTTCAAGTCTTAAATTATGTGTATCATAAATTAAATGCATTTGTATTTAAAACAATCAGTTTAAAAAGGAACAAAAATATCATGAAGAGTTTTGATTATTACTTTTAAATCGCGTAATCTATTTATCAGTAAATGACGGTTTAAAGTTGAAAATTAAACACCAGAGGCTTTGCGAAATGGCAAAATACTGAAGCAGGAAAGATAAAAGTATTTTATTACTGGCAGTGTCAACACATAGATTTTAAACAGCGGAGAATATTTATTGAATTTGAAAGATAAATATCTTATGCTTTGCGGAATGGCAATACACAGGCCTTCGAAAATCGAAAAAGTTTTATTTCGAGCAGGGGCAACACAGTGCTTTTGTGTTTGCTAACTGTAAATTCATTGAATTCACACAGAGTATAAAATGAAGTTCATAATTCGTCTACGTTATATTTTATAAGAATGAATAGCGTATAATTATTTTCAACATTCGTTTATTCCCTCTCTTCATTCATGTATTGAATCCTTCACTCCTGTAATGACATGCATTTTTCCACTGTTTCTCAGAGTTCATTCAAACTATCTCCTTTCAGAAGTGTAAACATTCTCTAAGCTCTTATAAGCCGCGATAATATTTGAGTCTCTATTATAGTCATACAAAGAAAAATCTATTTTCCCCCAATAAACATCAAATAGCTATAGAATTTAAATAATATATTCATAAATTTATAGCATGAGGAATCTGAGCAGCATGCATGCAGAACTTCCTATTGATAATCTTTCATTATGATAAAAATAACTGCTAAGGTAAATAGAGTGTAATAGAAGTTAAAATAACATTCGAAAGATTTAGATTACGAAAGATTAGTTTGTAAATCATATATCAAATAATTTATTTTGTCTAAGAAATAATTCAAATAATAATCATTGACGCTAATCTAAGTAACACACTTTCCTTTTCATGAACGACTCCACACAGAAATTCTAAACTTTACAATAATGCATGCGCTATGTGATGCTAGTACTGTCTTTCTTTAATTACGCTAATTGTATAAATTTTAATACAATGCATTGATTATCAAATATAATATATTACATATATATATATATATATTTGATATATATATTTAATAATTGGGAAAGTTTTAAACTCGTTATGAAAAAATAAAACTATAAGAAGATTGTCTAGTAAAACAAAAATATACAAGGTATTTAACTTCAAGTAACTTATTGACAAGGATTTAACTTATTTACAAGGATATTAACTATTAAAATTATAAGAAGATTGTCTAGTAAAACAAAAATTGACAAGGATATTAATATTTCTTGGGTAAATTTTGATTTAATTTTCCACTTTCCTTAAAGGATCGGTTAATTAAATTAGGATAATTCTAGAAAATAAGTTTAAATGAACTGCAGCAAAATACGTGTATAATTTAATAGGCCATTCCAGGAAATTAATGGGGCTTCCACATCAAATTTTTTTCTTTCGTATATGGTGGGGGTGTCAACGCAACATCCATAATCGAATTTTTCTTTACTTTTCAATATTTTATTAATTAATTTATTATTTCTATACTTACTGTTTTGTTTGAGAAGCGTTTGAGCTGAATACAATGGCTTCTATACTGAAAGAAAGTCTGAAAACAGAGAAAGAGCTTTCTATAGGTTATTCTGTTATTAAAATAGAATTTCCTCCTACAATGAATTTCTGAATCCTTCAAAATTTTAGATGTTTCTAGTCTAGATTCTTTTTTGCCTTGGGTTAGAATTTTCTTTATTACATAATTTTCTTTTCTAATCGGTCTGAATCTGATGTGAATAAAGTCTGATGTGCACAGAACATGCCTTCCTTGTACGACCTTTGAAATTATAGACATTTTTATGCTGCACTTCATTTAAACTTATTTCCTCCAATTATCCTAATTTAATTAATCAATTCCTCAAGGCAAGTTGAAAAAGATATCAAAAACTGAAAATTTTGAAATTAATATTCCGGTCATTTTTTGTCGTAAAAGAGTCAAACGTTTTCTACTTTTTTTTCACAACGAGTATATCAAATTTTCCCAAATACAAATATAGAACACAGAATGCATTAAAAATTAGATCTCTCTATTTGTGGAAAATTATTATTTTTTTAATTTCACATTGTCAAAACATGAATACTTTCGACATATATAACCTTTCTGTAATTGGAAGTACACGACTACGGTCAACGATTGCGAAAGTAAAGGCCGAGTCAGAGAATGGGTATATGTATTTATTATATACATACATATATATATATATATATATATATATATATATATGCGCATTTAGTATTGTCGAATGCAATAAAAAAGGGCGTTGCATAACTAGACGTTCTAGCAGACTCAAAGTTTCAGCGTTTTACGGCTAATCGTTTTCAGCTGTGCGAGATACATACATACAAAAGTAAGTACAGACGTCACGAAAAAAATTCCCTTTTGAATACATTTTAAATAATCCATTTTATAATACACTTTGGAAAAAATCTGACGTGGTCACCACATGACTGCCTTGCACGGAATATTAAATTATACACATTTTTTCCTGCATTTCATTTATACTTATTGCTTCGAATTTCATTAGATACATTTCTCATTCAATTAATTCAGTTCTCATTTCGCGGCAGGGCAAAAAACCTCAGAACATCTTCATTAAAAATTTTAAAATACAGAAATACTTACCATTAAAATTAGAGTTTCTGCTCAAAAACAAGCAATTGGGCCAGCGGGCATAAAAACAGATTATTCGGTGCACAAAACTGAAAGTTGGTTCCACTCCACAAAAAGACAATGAAGGTGCAGAAACTGACTTAATTCACTATTCTGCTAACTTTCAAATATAAACAACTATGGCTGCTATATTAGGCTTAAACAACTTTTAAATTGTTGAAAATTCTACAACTATTGCATGCAGATTAACTAAAGGCATAAAAACCTTAACCGAAACATAAGAACAACATAATTCAATCACTTTTAAAGCAAAAAATCGTAATTTGCAAACTGAGCTCACCGAGCCAAGAAACAGAGTTGGTAATTACGTAAATATATATACTTTTGGTGCCGCCGATTTGAACTAAAAAGAAAGGTGCACAACTATATGTTATAGCAGTCCTATATACAAAATTTCAACGTTCTGAAGCTACTCGTTTTTGAGTTATGCGAGATACATACGTACGTACAGACATCACAAAGAAATCTCTTCTGAATCCATTTTAAATCCATTTTATAGTCCGTTTTGGAAGAAGGAGTCCTTTTATATGGAAAAATTGAAAGACATGTAGAAATGCTTTCTTTATAAAAATGCTTCTCCATAAAATTGTAAACATATATTATAAAGCATTTGAAGGGGGAATTCTACAGAAACATTACTTTGCAACTAGTTATACACAAATTATACAAATTCTTTATAGAAAGGTATTATATAACAATTTGCAAAGTTTTCAGGATTTAATCAAAAGAAATTTTAATTTACAGTACTGTGTGGGAAATTTTAATTTCCAATACCACGCATACTGCGTGGGATGCAGAAGAGCAAAAATTAGCACTTTTATCTCTAAAGTATTGAATTATTATAAAAAAAAAATTTCCGCTTTTTCTTCTGGCTTAAAGTTTTTAGCTCCTGAATTTATGTAAATATTAAGAGTATTTTTTGTACAGTTTTATCTACATAATACAAAAATTAAATTCTTTAAAATTTTAAAATCAATTTAAATCTTAAGCTTAGTTGAAGGATTAAATTTATGCTGTTAATATTAATTTCCTGGAATTCATGTTTTTAATTATATATATATATATATGATATACACTGCTGGCCACCGTAAATGCAACACCCTGAAGGATGCATGCAAATAGCATGAAATTTACAACATGCATTAGCGGAGGTGAGATATGCAAATGATTAGAATTTCAGCGCAGACGCACATCACGCGCGCCTGTGGCGCCACTTCAAAGCGCTATTTAAGGATTGGAGTTTTCAACGATTTCAAGCTCGGCAATTGTGTTTTACTTGTGGTTTTTTTTTTAAAAACGATCAATTATGCCTCGTAGTAACAGCGATCATCGTTTGATCAAGTATCCGAGTTCTACAGAGGAAGGATAGTGGCCTACAGAGAGTGTGAATTACCTTTCAGGGAAATCGGTAGTATTGTTGGACGAAACCGAACAATTGTAATGCGGATATGTGACCGTTGGATGCAGAAGGGTACGACGGACCGACGTGTTCGATCGCATCCACCTCAGTGCACCACTTGACGTGATGACAGGAACATTGTGCGCATGGCAGTGACGGATCGCTCAGTCACATCACAAACCATAGCACAGCACATTCAGTCTGTAACGCATTATCCAGTGACTGCGCGTACTATTCGACGCCGTTTACAGCAGATTGGTCTTTCCGCAAGACGTCCATTGCTTCGTCTACCCTTGACGCAGAAGCACAGACGTCTCCGCCGCCAATGGTGCCATGAAAGAAGGATATGGACTGCAGAATGGAATGAAATTTTCTTTACTGACGAGTCACGCTTCTGTCTGCAACACCACGATGGTCGGATTCGAGTCTGGAGACACCGTGGAGAGAGGATGCTGAACAGCTGCGCTATGCACCGCCACACTGGTCCTGCAGCGGGTATTATGGTATGGGGCGGTATTGGATATCACTCTCGCACTCCTCTAGTACGCATTGCCGGTACTTTAAACAGCCAGCGCTACATCTCCCAAGTGTTAGACCCAGTTGTCCTTCCTTACCTTCAGGGCTTGCCCACAGCCATATTTCAACAGGATAATGCGCGACCACACGTGTCACACATTGTCCAAGGGTTCTTCGTCAATCGCCAGATTGAATTGCTTCCCTGGCCGGCTCGCTCTCAGGATCTTTCGCCGATAGCAAACATGTGGTCCATGGTTGCTGAACGATTGACCCAGATTACATCCCAAGCTGACACACCAGATCATCTTTGGCAACGAGTGGAAGCTGCTTGGTCTGCTGTACCCCAAGAACACATCCAAAGTCTCTTTGAATCAATGACGAGGCGTGTGGCAGCGGTGATTTCCAACAGTGGTGCCTACTCTGACTACTGATTCTGGAAGGAACCACACTTCACAGATGTCTATAAATTTAATCATTTGATACTTGGTCAACATGCTATCTACTAAATAAATTTTGTTGTGCTATCGCTTGTCTTTCTTGGTGTTGCAATTTGGGTGGCCAGCAGGGTATATATCCTCAATAAGAGATATGCCTTTCATAATTTTAGTAAAACTTAACGGGAATTTTTTAAATGTATTTATTTTCATTTAACTATTTTCCAAAATCTAAATGATGATGAAATTTTAATTAGAAAAAAAATCACTTTGTCACTTGTTCCGGATGTTTTCATCCCCATGTCATAGATCTATCCATGTCATAGACCATTTCAAAATTTATACTGAAAAGTGTATCCAGATATGAAAATTCAATTCATCCTTTTTAATCAGAAAAGAAACTTGCTTATTTCATTATGATTTTAAATACTTAAAATTTTATATAGAATTTTGTAGATAATTTTTCCAAAGAAACCTGCTTAAAATTCATTAGAATCATTTCTCGGTTTTTTGTAAACCGATCTAATGTTTTCATACAATTTTACTAGTTGATTCTTTGCACATTATATAAGGTTTTATGCGGGACCATTAGAAACTCTGTACAAATTTTAATAATCTATGATCGTATCTCTATACAATAGCTACACATATCTCTACAGAATCTGGATACCTAACACTTTAGATGCTATATTTAATTTTTTGAGAATTCCGTTAAAAATCTTCTTAGTTTATAGAAAACTGTACCATAATTCTAAAGGATTATAAAGAAGATGAACACTTTTTTACCGAATTCTATAAGACATTTTCCTAAGCGTAACTATGTTAGCAGTATTTGTGCACAATCTCTAACACCTTTAAATTAGAATATTTTTAATTAATTTTCGTCGTATGAGTTGGAATATTTTTTAATTAGTTCAACTGTGGAGAATTTTTTTATCCTTTAGAGCTTTTCATCAACTAGTAACTTAAATTTCGTTATTTTCTACCAAAATATTTCTTGTGATAAGAGCCATCGTGGTCTAATTTCCCTTTTTCTGTTCATTTCTGAAATTGGGAATTGGATTTACGAACAGTCATTCAAGAAATGGTGTTTAGTTGCATGATCTTCCTGGAATACCATATAAAGGATATTCTCACTACCAGTTATTCCATAGTATTAAGACTAATTCCTTTCACTGTTACTTATCCCATCTCCTACAATTACAACTACAGTAAAGGCTGTGAGGACGCCAAAGCTTAACCAGAGGAATAAACACATACGGTAATCACGTACTGAACTGTTTAAGAGACCGTTAAGCAAACCGAGAAGCAAACTTTACGCTGCATACCTAAAAAGTAGCACAGATATCATTGTTAGGTAAGGAATTATATCACTAGGAATATCTCATTTGTGAAGACAGAGTTATCTAAATGACGCATATATAAACATTTGAAAAATTGTATAAATTTCAAAATGGAAATCAATAGAAAATTTGTTTCAACAGATGATACCCATATATTGTTATAGTAATATACCACTTGAAATTTCATTACCAGTTTAGAATCCTAGCTTTAAAAAATCTGATGTAGACACACCAAGAATTCCAAGAGTACGTCCTGTTAAATTATACGCATTTTATAGTGCACTTCATTTAAACTCATTTCTTGGAATTTCATTACAGATATATTCTCTTTCAATAAATTTAGTTCTCACTTTGCGATAAGGCAAATGTACATAAAAACTCGAACATCTTCATTAAAAATTGGAAAACACAGAAAAACATAAAATGCCAAATGGAGTCTAAAATAGTTATAAAACAAATTTTATAATTAAAATTACTACGCAAAAACAAGCAATTCGGCCAGTAGGCAGAAAGACACATTTTTCGCTGCACAAAATTGAAAGTTTAGTTTTGGTCCTTCTCGGCAAAAAGACCTGAATTTGGTGCACAGACTTACGTAATTCCCTATTCTACCAAGAGTTTCAAATGTAAACAAATACTACATAATTCCCTATTCTTCCAAGAGTTTCAAATGTAAACAAATACTGGCCTCGTTAGGCTTAGTACCACTTAACTAAATTTTAAATTGTTGATATTCTACAACTATTGCACGCAGACTAACTAAAGATCCTGGATCGGAACATAAGAACAATATATATCAATCACATTTAAAGCAAAAAACCCACAATTTACCAACATATAAGCTTAAAATCTCAACTCACCGAACTGGGTAACAGAATAGGTGTATACATATCATATCTTTGGTGCGGCCGATCGTAATCAAAAATAAACGTTCCCAACTAAATGCTATAGCTTATAGTTATAGTTATAGTATACAGTTATAGCCATTTAGCTATAAACGGTTACGTACGTTCACACGTCACGAAAAAAACTCTTCTGAATCCATTTTAAATCCCTTTTGCAATCCGTTCAAAAAAAGAGTTCTTTTTCTAAACCTTTATCTGATCCTTAAGTAAATGAGTATATGCTAATATTGCGTTGGAAAATTCTTCAGCATTTATTATGTTTAGTATGGCTAATCCTATGTCGTTATATATGATAACTGCCACAGTTCACAATTGACGGGAAATGGAGGCACCATCATTCTACGAGTTAGGTGGTATTGTATTGTTTCATATCCCCACATATCTCCAGCATTAGGAAAGATATCAAATAACATTATAAAACATTTTTCCCATTGTGGCTCAGGACATATAATAACATTATTTCAGATACTCAAATTACTTCACAGTAGAACATACACTTACAATAATACACATTACGAACACACCTTACAAACTTTGCAGAAATTTACAAATGTATATTGCAGTACATTCAAATATACAGTAGCAATACAGAGCATTAAGCTTCGAGAAACAAACTGAGTGCACATTAAATTGTTATTCTAGGCACAAAAAAAAAACAGTTCCTACAACTCCTCCAGCCCCCCCCCCAAAAGACAAAATAAATTTTAAAAAATTAAGGACACACTGGCGCTAGATTCACTTAACAGCGTTACATCTCAATCCTTTTATAACTCAGAAAGCACGCAATTATGTATATCATCTGAAGAATTATCTAATCGTTGCCACATGTTCTATTCAAATACTATGATAAATCTAAAACGGCGTATAATAAAAATTAAACAAACAAACAAAATCAAGAAATCTGATATGTACGCCACATGACTTTCTTGTACTCAATATTAAATTATACGCAGTTTTCCTGTATTTCATTTAAACATATTGAATTAACACTTAACGAATTTTGAATTAAATTTACTTCATCGATAGAGCATAAACCACAATAGAATAAATGCACTCTTCAAATTTCAGTATATTTATTTACCATAGCCACACTTCGGCGCTAGGTTCACTTAACAGCGTTAATCTGATTCATTTTATACCCCAGAGTGCGCAAACATTATAACATCTGAAGAATTACCGCAAGTTCTATTCAAATACTATAATAAATCTAAAACGATGTATAAAAGAAATTAAACGAATAAAAAAGAAACAGTTTTTCACAGACGATTTAGGGCCGCTTATTTAATGCACATGCGCTACTAATTATTAAGTTGTCACTTCGCGGTAAGGCAAAAATACATAAAAATTCAAAATATTTTCCTTAAAAATTGAAAAATGTATAAAAACATAAAACATCAAGTACAGTTAAAACAATTAAAAAACAATTTTAACGGTTAAAATTACAGTTTGTGCGCAAAAACAAGCTAATAACTTAATTGATAATTCAAGAATGAATTAAGCATACTTTAATTCGCAATAATAAAAGAAGACGTTACTTTCTTGTTGCGCAGCTTAGTTTCTCTAGATTTGCAACAAATCCACTATTCTGCTACGTTTCAAATGTAAAGAAATATGGACGCTTTCATAACCAAAAATTAGGCTTAGCCGCACTTAAAAAACTTTTAAATGTTTGATAATTCCACAATCATTGCATGCAGGTTAATTAAAGGCATAAAATTCTTAATCGAAAGATAAAAACAGCATAATTCAATCATTTTTAAAGCAAAAAATGCACAATTTACAAATATATAAGAATAAAGAAACTGAGCTACTTGAGCCGAGTAGCAGAGTGGATATATATGTACATATATTTATATACGTTTGGTGTAGTCGATTGCAACTAAACTGCGACGTGCACATCTACATGTTATAGCAGTTATACATACAAAATTTCAGCGTTCTGAGGCTACTCGTTTTTGAGTTATGCGAGATACATACATACGTACGTACGTTCGTACGCAAAAACAAACACGAAAAAAATCTCTTCAAAATCCATTTTAAATCAGTTTTATAATTTTTTTGGGGGAAAGGAGTCCTTTATTCTGTCTTTACGTTTAAATATTACTCAAAAACATTGTTAAATTCAATTTGATAGCGGTCAAAATGGATATTTTCGTTGAAATATGATACCCGAAATTTTTCGCTATTACAATACCTCCTTTAACTTCGTACAAGAAAGTAAAAAGAAACAGTTTTCCACAGACAATTCAGTATTTCTCATTCAAATAATTTACTTCGCGACAAAGCAAACATACATAAAAACTCAAATATCTATATTAAATATTACGAAATATATCTTAAACACATACTTCCTCGAATAAATTCCAGAATGGATTAAGCATGATTAAATTCGCAGTAATAAAACAAGGCATTAATTTGTTGTTGTGAAGCGTAGTTTCTCTGGATTGGCAACAAATCCAATATTCTGTTAAATTTCAAATGTAAACAAAGATGGCTGCTATAACAAAAAAATTAGGCTTAGCTGCACTTGAACAACTTTTAGATTGTTGATAATTCTGCAATTATAACATGCATGTTAACTAAAGGCATAAAGACCTTAACCGTAAAATAAGAACAACATAATTCAATCATTTCTTAAGCAAAAAAATGCACAATTTACAAACATATACGAATAAAAGAACTGAGCTCATTACCGAGTAACAGAGTGGATATATATACTATATACTTTTGATGCTGCCGATTGCAAGCAAAATATGAGGTGCACATCTACATGTTAAAACAGGCCTGTATACAAAATTTCACCGTTCTGAGGCTACTCGTTTTTGAGTTATACGAGATACATACATACATACGCACGTACGCACAGATGCCACGAAAATATCTCTTCAGAATCCATTTTAAACCAGTTTTATAATTTTTTTGGGGAAAACGAATCCTTTATTCTGTCCTTATGTTCAGATATCACTCAAAAACATCGTTAAATTGCATTCGATAGAGGTCAAAATTGGATATTTTCATTGAAATATGATACCGGAAATTTTTCGCGATTACAGTACTTCCTTTTTACATCGCACAAGGAAGTAAAAAATACAAAAAAATTATATTTCAGCTAATGTCAGTATTGTCAATATACATTAAAATTAGAATAATTTGCTATCTAAAATTAGAAGCTCTCAAAAAAAGAAGTAAGCAGACCTTTTACCATTCTTTTTTCACACATAATTGTGAAAAAATAATATGCTTTTATGCGACATTTCTGTTCGGAGCATAATTGAAGTACTAGTTCTCATGTTAAAAAACTTATATATTGAGCTGTAATATTCATTGCTCATTACATAATTTCTATTGCATCTAACGTTTTAGAATCGTTGAATTAGAAATATGATTAAATAGCAAAAAATCAGTATTTTTTGTTATTATTAAAATTATTAGAAATTTATATGAAATTACAATAGCTAGATTCAATAAAATCATTATATCATTTTTTCTTTTTATTATAATTATTTTAAGATGCTATTATTTTCATAAAATTTGAAATAGAATTTATTTGTACAAAGCTGTTGCTGGCTGATGATTTGTTTTGGCACCATTTCTCAAGCTTCTCTAAGCATATTTATTCTGATGTATTTGACATCTGACGTTCATCAAGATGGAGGAGTAAGCTGCTTATTATTACTGTAAACATAACAAATGACCTTTGTGATGGAAGTTGCCAGGACCTCATCTAACAGGAAGAATGGCGTTTTGTGGAATAAAGCGTTCTATTAAACTATAATCTCGAGATTTGAAAACTGCTGCCTCTTCAAAATGCTATTACGGAAAGATTTATAGTACATTATAAAAAACATCCAGTGATAAGCCTTAGAATTCTTTAAATCAGAGGTTTTCAAAGGGGTCCATATAGACCCTATGGAGGTCCACGAAATGTTAAACGGAGTCGGTGATGACCCAGGGTTCGACTGGGGGTCGACAGCCAAATATGCATCGGCAACTAATCGAAATGATTAAGATTTCATTGATTACAAAAACAAATATGTTTATAAAACTGATAAGGACTTGTTTATGATATAAAGCTATATTATATAATATGGAAAAAATCACATATTACAAATAAAAGAGAAAAATACACCGAAAAGTTCAGGAACAGAGGAAAACACAATCAAGAAATACGGAGAAGTCAAAACTAATGAACCTTAGCAAAGACCATTGAAACTTCCTGAGACACGTTTCGCTCAAACGGCAATTATGTCATCAATATTTAAGTGTGCTTTTTACATTTGACATGAATATCCGCCATTACAATTAAGTTATATCTTCTCGCCGCCATTACAATTACGTTATATGTTCTGTATTATAGCGAAAAATATAAGAGGATCTATGAAGAAAACTATTCGTTTAGAAAGGAACAGTGCAAAAAAAAGGGGGGAGGTTGGGAACCTGAGAATCCCCGCTTTAGATCTATGGCCAAATGTTCTGTAAATTACATCAGAGATCTGTTAATTTATGCAGAGATACTAAAAATATCTGTGAAGAGTTTCTAAAGGTACCACGGGTAGAATCTTGTATGATGTGTACAGAATCAACTAATAAAATTCTGTTCAAAAATAGTAGATCCGGTTTACAGAAAACTGCTGCATAATTATGAAGAATTATAAACAAGTTTCCTTGCTTTAAGTTTTAATATAAATGATTTTATAAAAGCTTTTGAATACATAAACCCATTATAAAATCAACAATATTTGGAACTAAAAGAACTCAGAATTTTGCTTTGGGAGCATAAACTAGTTTCAAACTCCTAACAGACGTACAGCGAATTATTGCTGTGTGTCTGTGAGTCTGAAATAACCACACAGACCTGAAAAGGCTTGAACAAACATTTTTATCAAAAAAAAAAAACCTTTCAACATAAATGCATTTCTTGTATTAACAAAATTAACCACCATATGCGGCGGTGTAACTAAAGTAACTAAACGATGTAACTAAAGAGTTAACTAAAGTAACAGTCAAGTTCAGATTTAAAACATAGACTAGAAGTCAAAGGCTATACAACTAAATTTAAATCTAAGCTGGATCGAGAACTCTAGCCGCTGTATGAATTTTAGTGTCGGCAGCAAATAACACAAAGCCGAATAATTACAAACTTAACAGAGATGGAAGAACTAAGTGACGTGGTCCCAGGAAGCAGAAACACGCTCTGTCTTACAATCCAAAAACCTCTGCTTGAGCACCTTTCTAACTAATTTGCTTCTAGTAAAGAAACTGAAAGTAGAACTTACAGTAAAGGCTGAAATTATAAATAAATGTTACTTTCAAATAATACCCTTATTAGAATGAATTGAATTTTCATTCATAAACAGAAATTTTTAAATTTGTCTGAATTTTGAAATGATCTATGGCATGGAGGAATAAAAACGTTCGGATCATATACGAGTTTTCTTCCATTTAAAAGTTTTAAAGGCATTTTGATTTCAAAAAATATTTTAATAAAAACAAACTCATTTAAAATAAGTTTAATTAATTTTATGATTTTACATATTTTAGTTTTCCTATTATTTAATCAATATTGTCTAAAATGTATACATAAATCCGGAAAGGCACACAAACAGTCTAGGAAAAAAAGCCCAAATTGTCCATGCAGAAATGATTCAAAGCTTCTGAAAAAACTGCGTTTGTTTTTGCTTTTCTGTACCTCGTATAGTAAGTGCATGTGAAACTGAAAAGTTACCTGAGTGTCAAAACGTAACTGTGATTACAGTTTAAAACTCTTGCAGATTTCTGTAAAATACCATTCTACGTAGCCTTTGAAAAGTTTCTTCCTGATTTTGCAAAGCAATATTTCTACAGAATTCTGTTTTGTGAAAGTTTTATAAAATTTCTGTAAAATTTCATGGAGAAGCATTCTGTGATCTATAAAGCTCTTTAGGGATTTCCATAAAACTCTATCAGCATCTGTAAAATTTGTTCTTAAATGTAAAGACGGCTGATTAAATAAACATTTGCAAGTAGGTGTTATTTATCAAATGTTTCACATTTCTTAATCACAAATTTTTTAGGTCAATTTTTCACGTGAAACGCTTCCTTGTAAATTACTTGCCTTCACTGCCATTGTTATACGTTTACGTTTTCCTTCTGTTGTGAGAACTTGTTGTTATGGTAACAGATAGCCTTAGGAGATCTCAACTAGATGCTGTAAAAATTCGTGTTTCTGTATACCTTAACGCTTCAAGCAAAAACATAATACATATCGCCTGAAGGCTATTTGGGAATACAATTTTTAGCATTAAAAACGAAGAAATTAGAAAAAGTGCCTCAAGTTTTAAGTCATATATGTTTTTTAACGAAATTATTGTCCCATGTCGTACGCAGAAAAAAAGCGAGTAGACACAAAACATAAAATACTTTTTTTTTAATTTTAAGCCTGTTACGGATTTCACATGCTTGTCGTCACTTTTCCTTCACATATAGTATATTGCAGAGTCGTAAGTACAAATCATTTATTTGCTACTGCATGATATTTTAATTTTAAACTTATATTTTTAATAGCAAATCCTCCTGCCACAAAAGCATTGACATATTTTTCTTTTCCAATGTTTAGCAGCAGACTTACGGAGCAATTGTTCCTCGTGTATCTGTATTTACAAAATCTTAAAAGAGTAAGCAACAATTTTTAAATATTAAATCTTCGCTCATTTTCTTTAAAAATTTCCATTGGGTTCCATTTCCAAGTGAAATGGACAGATTCTTCTGATGGCAAAAAATGCCGAAATTACACAGCGCAGGTTAGAAGCTATCCATCATATTAAATATTAATAACTGAAATTTAAATGTAACTAATCCGTAATCACACAAAATTAAAAAGAAAATTTATGCTCAGCGGTAAGAACGTCAGCGTTGCTCTCGATGCCTTATCAATGGGCCCGGGTTCGAGAATGCAGGAATGTTTATAAGCGTACAATGTCTGTGCGGCAAGAGGCACTCAAAATACAAATGCTCTTGAGCTGAAATTACTCTGGGGAGGGTGGTGGTAGGGGAAGAAAGGTGAGAGACCCTCGGACAGCACTCTGTGATATTCTGCCTCAAAACCTATAATTTTGTAAACATAAACGATTAGTCATAAAACACGTAGAGCTACTGCACTGAAATCTTAAAGTCAAATCAGTTTTTGTGGCATACGTCAGGCATCAAGTTCGATGCTTAAATAAACGAGTGCAGGCTTCAGCGAAGTAGAAACGCGTCGTGACGAGAAGTCTGGAGCTAGGTGTTTGGCTGTTGGTAGAAAAGTTAAGGTACTAACCAGAGTATCAAGTTTTTGTTGCCTTAAAATATGGGGTTTCAATATTAAACAAGAAACGGTAGCACATTTGCTGCACCAAGCGCAAAAAAATTAGGCTGTGATAAGTTACAAAATTAAAGTAATTACAAATAAGTATTAATCCATCATGGACATCATTGGGATGAGGCTCTTTTCATCACCATACATTTATTTTCAAATAGGGAGACCAAAAGAGGGCGATTAACACTTGAAGAAGTATATAAATTATCTTATGTTTCTTAATATTACACCAGTTTCTCTTATGATATGGATCACAATCAAGTATCAAAACTGAATTCTTTCAACAAAGTTGCCTTGTCATGGAATTTCATAGCAAGTTTTGCCATATAAGTTGAGGTCAATTTGACACCAATCTCTTCATGAATTTTGCCATTTCTGTGGAACCATCGCTCCCGTGTTATTTGGCGGAGGGTGAAATTTTCGTAACTTGAATTTAATTCATATTATATTGCAGGCAAATCCCCAGATGGGACAGGCATAGGTGATAATAGGACGCAGCATGGTTTTATAGATGATACCTTTTTTTCTAAGGAAAGAACGGATTTCTGGCGAATTAAAGTGTTAAGTATAGTCCTACACTTACATAACTTGGAAAGTAAGCGTAAAATGCAGAGAATTCATGTCAGTAAGACAGGCAAATGGACAACCTTGTATTCGGCGTATGTTTTGAAAAAACCCAATCGATTTCGAGGGCCTGCGTCTTGATTCATGTCAGTCTTTGATCTAAAATAACTCCAAGATTAAGTGATTTGCTTAGCCCACGAGATAACAGTATTGCAAAAGATGATGTTGAAGAGGATATATATGAGAGGACGGTCGATTATATACATTTGGTGCGGCCGATTCATATACATTTGATGCGGTGATGTTTTTCGTACACACTTCTTTTCGTAACAGCTACCGTCACATTGATTTTCATACCAACCTAACAAACAAAGTGTAATCCACATTTGTGAAAAATTTAGAAACTTGATACTTATTTGTGTAAGAAATTTGTATTACTTTGTAAGAGAAAAATTAATATTCTGTGTATAATATATCTGCATACTTCAGTAGATTGCCCAAAAGTAAATAGCAGTTATTCATGGGCGTGATAACTAATGTAAAGTCTAACAGCCCTGTGCAAACCCAATTAATTCAGTCTGATACTATTACCCTCTTATGATGTATTTGTTTCATTCAGTGTACAAAACTCTCAGTGCCTAAGACGCGCATGATGGAGGGATGCAGCTGGTTCTGTGGAATGAAACAACACAGTTTTAAATCGGAAAAGGAGCCTATTAATTGGGAACTGGTGATTTTTTATAAAGATCTGGTTTTCTCCTTACGTTTACCTCTACGTCTGCTTCTATTTATTTATACTTTAATCTAATTAGAATTCTGCTGTAAGACAACAGAAATGAAAGGTATAAAAAAGCCAAAATCGCAAGGTATTGTCAAACAGCTGAATAATAAGCTTATTGCAAGACAGCAGATGCTGCATATTTCAAAGTAGAGTAACAAATGAAGGCTGTCTGCTAACCTTATAACTTATTTATATAGTAGAATCTCTAATCTCGATCGCCTCAATCCGCAATCGGTTTCCGAACCAATTATCTAAACAAAAAAAGTTTGCATATGAACTATGTCTTGTTACGAGCACTGCAATCGGCAACATATAATTTTCAAAGATGTTTTGAAGTTAACATATGCCTCATAATTAACACTCAGAAACTTTTCAAAACATCGTTTCAACATTTTCGTTTTGCTTACCTCCGAATAGCAAAGCCTGGCAGGACCAATCATTTGGCTTTCAGGAATTATGATGAGATCAAGATATAGGCATAGTCTTTAAGCTCTCAAGAGTATTATTGCTTTCTATGGTTTCGTGTCTCTAGGTAAAATAAAGGTCAGGAAATTAAGAGCGAAGGCGTAAAAAAGTTACTCAAGGACCACAAAAATGAGCTCTAAAAGAAAGAGCTACAACAATTTCCGAAGAAGGATTATGGAAGAAATGATTTCAGAGAAAGAGGAAAAAAATACCTTAATTCTCTGATCCGCGAAATTTGTACAGAATTGGAGTAAATATACCAAGTTTTCTACTAAAACATATAGCTGTAATAAAGCACTAGCAAGCTACAGCGTAAGCATTTTCAGAGTCTCACTTTAAAAACATTTTAAAACTTTGTTAACAACACAAATCGCGACACATTTTGAATGAAACAAAGACCTACTAACAGAGTAGTGCGATGCTTAAAAGAGGGGAAAAAAGAAAAGAAAATGTCCCTTTAAAAAGAGTTATCTGATGATTTTACAGAAGGGAACTTCGCTTCTAAACAGTAATATCTTCCTCATCACTTTTCTCTTAAGCCGCCCTCTCTTCTTCGTACAGGTGCAGTAAAATTAAACAAAGTTAACAGTCTATTTTATCTGTGTTTATCATTTTTGTTTTATATTTATTATAGAAATTCCATTCGTTTGGGCTTATGAACGTACCCACAAGATACTGTTGTAAAGATTAAATAAACGATCATCAGGAATAAATTACTCCATTTTACTTGAACTTGTATGGGGAACATTGTTCCGTTTTACAAACGCTTCGAATTGAGAAACGGTCTTCAGGAATTAATAAAGTCTCGGGAAGTTTTCAGGACATTAATTCGTGAACCGAGATTTTCCTTTACTTTAATTACAAAACAGCAGAATTCAAAATGGAGTTATAAGGTATTTCCTCCCTTTTTACAGTGACCCTTCGTGATATAACTGGAAATACATTCGGCTAGCAATCGGGAGGTCCAGTGTTTGACTCTCGGCTACGGCACTCCACATTTTTCATCAAGTAACATCAAAATAAGCTTTGAAATTTGACAAATATTTATACTTTATACTAGTTAGTATTCTAATAGAAGATAACTAAAAAGGGAATGTAGAAAAGTCAAAATAATAAAATATCTGGTTAATTAAAATAAAACCTTACTAATTTAAGAAGAAATGCAAATCTTTTTTGAAGAAACTCGTGATTTCTGATACACTATATCTTATTGTTAAGGCTTCAGATGGTTTAATGTCCCAATGTTAATTTAGGGCTGCTAAAACTTATTTGTGATATCACAAATAAATTGTTCTCTCATTAATGACATCTGGCTTTGCTGAAAGCATTCCTGGCATTCAAGAGCATGAAAATACAAGGGAAACAAATACAAAAATGAGTATGGATGAAAACGGACAAGTACAAGGTAGCTTATAGAATTTTCATTAGATCAAAGAGTTCTTCGATGCAGAGACTCGGAACCAGCAAAAGAACGCGGAAAGAAAGATGAAAATGAAAGTCAAGTAGCAAATATGACCATGACGGGACACATGAAAAAACAGACACTTATAAGATGAATTGATTTCATGATATCATAGCTTTGAGGATTATTTGTAATATTGTCTTATAAATATAGATATGACATTCATAAAAATAAATGTAAAATTTTTCCTCCAGAAAATGAAGTATCTGAAAATCTTTTTACCTTTTTGCAGTTTTGATTAAGCGACCATTTTGTGTATCAATTACTATTTTTAAAAAAAAATTTTAGATTGTCCGTGCTAATCTAAAAAATTCAGTATATACAAATGAATTATCCAGTTTTTTACATTTATCAAAAGCCTTATTAAGGATATTTGGAGACATAAAATCAAAAGATTGTACAGAAGAATTTGGACATGCGTTTTCTGACCAGAAATTTTCGAGAAACTATAGACAGCATGGTAGCGTATTAGTATTTTTGAAATGGTGATGGCTAGTCTATTGATTTAACACAAATGATGTATTAGAATGCTGTCTGTTATAGGACAGATGATTTTCTGGATGTTATTTTACGCAGAACTTGCATATTATACATAAGGTAGACCATAAAAACGCTATGCAGTCAGATTATTTGTAGGATTCAAACGTGAGTCGATGTAAAAGCAATTTTATTTTATTTGATTATTCTACAACGTTGAAATGTTAAGACTTGGAAAAAGTAAAACGATTGCGACTGGAGACAATGAGTTGTAACTGCACGTGCAGTTTACAACGTATAATAACAAGGCATTTATAACGTTAATTTCAGCAAACAACGGATATACGCAATTTGGAAAATGCTCTAGTTTAAACATTTCTGTGTAATAAAACCTTGATTCTTGTTTAATATTAATATGTATTCTAAGTAAATACCTTTAGAAATAGACAGTTACTTAAAGAATGAAAGAGTATAGATAAATAAGGACGAACAGACATGTTTTATTAATAGCAGAGAAAGACAAATTTGTAATAGGAAAAAGGAGACATAAACATGAAAAATGTAGAGACAGCTTGGTAACTTTCCAAATTAAACTATCATATTTTTAGAGAATACTTATACTATCTTTCATACTCTAGCACTAAATTATATGTTTCTACAATAAGTACATTTAAATGGAATGATCCATAAAATACAGGAATGATCCATAAATTAAGGTTTTCCTTATTCTTCTTCGGGAAGTTCTGGGTGTTGACAGCATTCCTATACTCATTATTACTAGATGTTATAGCATTATAAAACTTTGTTCGAGTTGCTATCTCACAGCTGGCAGGGAAACAAGACATCTTTATCTGCAGATATCCGGTGCAACTCAGTAAAACAATAATTTGTGCTGTCGCATAACATTAATACAAACCATCACCTTTGAAAACAACTATTAAAGAAACTTCATTATCATTTTAAGGTATGTTATTGCTAATTGCTGCACATTTCACAGAAATTCAACCGTAACTGATCATATTTGCTAGCAGCTGCGATTACACTATTTGAAAAGGAAATTTAAATAAATAACATGCATTGCTTTTACTTTTATAAATGGCAGCACTTTGTTTTATTACTAGTTGGTTGTCTCCGCCATGAATTCTTTCTAAATTTTGCTCAGAGAAAGGTCTTTTCAGAGTTACTGAGCTATAGTTAGCATAAACTGATTTATGGCATTTAGAAAGCTGAATACTCTATCTTTGCATAATAAACTCAAGATCGTTGAAGTTTGCATATTCAAGCTTAATTTCCAGAAACTAAATGGACCGCTGTTCTTCAGGAAAATATTTCCTGTCCTGAATAGATAAGAGGATGCATAAATTAGTTCCGTATGCACCGTATTACGACCTTGCCATCTGTATGATGGAGCAGGAAATTAGATGCTTTGGAGCAAGCAACAATTTCTGTTCGTCTGGGGTCCACGTGCGGTGCTCCTGATTCCACAGACATTGGAAAGGTTGAGCGATTGAATACACTTTGTGGTGCAAATTGCAGTTTATTTTACCGCGAAACAATTACCACGAAACCGCAGTAAAAAACTTTACTGCGAAACAATTTAAATGCATCAGAATGACTAAATCATGAATTTGGAAACGTCCTTTCGAAAGTAATTTTCAAGATGTCCCATAATAGATTCTTCGTTCAATGTTGATTCCTTGAAAAATAAAACTGTGGATGTAAATGCGAGGATTATGGAGAAAACCTTAGACGTATTAATCTTAGAGATCGTCTAAGAGTCGTCAAAGAAGCAGTAAACAGAGCCTTTGATAACAATATTGCTTCCGAAATACTGGGTAATACGTTTCTGTCACTTCAACAAGTTATGCTAAAAGCGATGAAGAATAAGTGCTCCAATAATTTTAAGCTCACATATACAGAGAAAAACGAAGCTTCGCAGCCAAGGAATCCTACTTAAAAGTTTAAAATGCAGTAATGAAATTATTAAAACATCGTTACACTCAAAATAAAATTTAGAACTATGTCTTGAATAATATTTTTTATTTATTTTTAATTTAATCTAGCTTTTTGATAATAGATGCTGTGTTCTATAGTTGTTTCCTTTTGATACTATTATTTTGAGACAAATTATTTCATCAGCTGCTACTATTATTATGGGACAGACGGAGTAATATTATATTATATTATTTATTAATCTTTATAGGCAAAAATGTAGATTATTTATATTTTATTAAGCTTATAGCACAAGCACCATTTCAAATTTTCTCCCCCCTCCCCAAAAAATTATTTAATTTATTTCAGTTACACTGTGTAGAGACATTAGGTTTTTTTTTGGAAGCAGGAACGATGAAAAATATGCACTGCCTTCGCCGGGGATCGAACCGCGGACCTCTGAAATACCGGCTCAGTGTGCTGACCATTACACCACGAAGGCACGCTAAGAATGTGGGAGATATACCTTACATACTCCCCTTTTTAAAGGGGCGACTAGGGTTTTAGGGGACCTAGTCGCCAAATCCTGGGTATGGAGAGTCATCATCCACAACCTCGGGCGCCAGTGTAGAGACATTAGGTTTATTTCGAAGCAGGAGTCATGAAAAATATGCAATTCCTTCGCCGGGAATCGAACCACGGACCTCTGAAATACCGGCTCAGTGTGCTGACCATTACACCACGAAGGCACGCTAAGAATGTGGGAGATATACCTTATAACTGGAACCAAATATTCTAGGTCAGAAATATTAATTTATTATATGAAAAAGAAGCAGGATACTATGAAATATGAAACTAGGTGAAATACTTCAATAGTATTATTATAGAGGCTGATAAAGCTCTATAGAAATTCCTATGGAATTTTACAGGTATAAAAAATAAATTATTGAAATTTTATAGAAATACTTCTCTCTAACATTCTAAAGAAATCTTATAAACCATTCACAGACTAGAATTCTACAGAAGTGATTCTCTAATTTTTATAAAGTGTTTATTGAAAGGTAACGTTATCTGAAAAATTTCCAAACATTAATTAAAGTTTTAATTTCTGGTGAACTGAATGGGATGTAAAAGATTTAAAATAAATAATTTTTCTTCATAAGTGTTGAATCATTTTTGAATGGAAATGTTTGTTTTTTTTTCCTTTAGTCACTTTTTGAGTTTCTAACTTTATGCAATATTTAAGGCAAATATTTGTACACTATTGCTTATACAGTACAAAAATTAAATCTTGAAAATTAAAATTCAATTTAAATTATAAAATTAATTAAAAGATTAAATTTACTCTGTTAGCTGCAAAATTTTAGTTCCTGAAATGAATGCTTTTAATAATTGTATATGTACCTCTGATATGAGAAATAATATCATGATTTTAATTAAACTTAGCTATTATTTAAAATGTATTTACTTTTGCTTAAATATTTTTAAATTAAAATCGATATCGAAACGTTTCATTACGAAAACAACCACATCTGTTCCAACCTCTTTCATCACCACCTCCATGTCATGGATAATTTTAAAATTTAGATTAAAATTTCTATTAAAAAGGAAATTTTAATTCTTTCTTTATAACCCAGAGAGACTTTTGTTCATTACAAAATGCTTTCAAATACTCAAAAGTTTTATGAGATCTTTAATAGAAAATTAACGCAAAGAAACTTATTTAGAATTCTCCACAATTATAGTCCATTTTTTTATACACTGGATATGATATTTTCAATAGAATCCTATTAGTTAATTCGGTGCACTTTATATAAGATTCTATACATGGCACTTTTAGAAACTGTATAAATATTTATAGAACCTTTGCGAAGCTTTGTACAGAATAGTTATACATTTCACTATAGAATGTTAATGCATGATTTTGTAGAAAATATCTTTAAAATCTTATATAATTCTAAATAAAAATTCTGATTTTGCTTATGGAAAATTCGGCAATAATTCTGCAATAATTAATTATAATTAATATTGGATTTTGTTATAAAAGTCCATAAGACATTTTCGTAAGGATAGTATCATTCTCCGTTAATTTCAAGTCCTAAAATAAGAACTCTTAACGTTGGGGTGATAGACGTTTTTATAGCATGCAAAAGAAAGGTTGATGAATCCTAAAGTAATACAATCTAATTGTCTTAACCATTTTGCAAACTGCTAATGGAGAAATTTAGATATTTAGCGTGTTACAAACAATAATAAACGTAAATGAAAGCTTGAAGTACTTCAGGCTATTCATTCAAATGATTCATAAACATATTCATGATAATACCCGGAAAATGTCAGCAGAATATACCGCAGACAAATGGAGCTTCTGAAACCAAACGAATAATGTCACAGGTCTTCAGAATTGTTTTGAAATACATGCTGTCCATTATATATGAATATATTATATGCTTAGTCTCTTCCTTTTTGGACAAATGTGTGAAGGGTTTGACTATCTCTTTAGTTATGAAAGTGGGTGTCAGCCTTTTGAAAATTTGATTAATTGATACCCTAATACTTTGAATGGTCCCGTTTTTCAGTTGCTTTTGAATATTTTAGTGCTGCTTTTATTTTTGTAATCTGTTTTCCAGAAGTATAAATAATACCTGAAAATTACTTTACTTTAGTTTCGTAACTAAATTATATGATTTATCATATAATTTTAGTACAGAACGTAATACAAGCTTTGGAAACAGCGATAAAAATTAAAAAACAAATATTAACGATAAATACGAAAAAAGTGCCTTGAAAATCGATGACGTTTATGTAACTGGAAAAATATTCATTAAAGGTTATTTCATATAATTTCATTAAACGTTATAATTGTGGCATAGAAAACAAATAAGCAGTTTTTTAGCATTTGCAATTAGGCCAAAAAAAGCAACGTTAGTTTGGGGTATATGTTGAATAAATATCTATCGATTTTGAGGTGATTAGAGACAAATCCTCTTTCTTCAGGAGGAAAAAAAGTTAAATATTATTCAATCTAACCTTAAATTTTTGCCTATTTTGAAGTTTTACATTTGCTTCCATTTCACCAATTTGCTCCTATTGTCGTTTGTATTTCTGATTCGTACTGCTACTAAGACTTCAGTCCTCTATATAAAAATTAAATCTAATATTTCTTAATACTAGCTAAACGTCATTATTATTTATTACATTATTGACTAAAATATTTCCATTTATGAAAGAAATTTCAGAATACTTATATTACCGAATGACCTGCAATTAAAATAAATATGAATGTTACTACTTATTTATATAATTTTTCCAGCAATCAATTTATTTTGCAAACAAACAAAAAAAAAAAACAGTTTGCGAAATTTTAAATATTTTTCTTTTATTCCATGAGCGGCCTTCCATTCACATCTATAGTGATTATTTTGCAGAAATTTGTGTAAATATAATCACTACAGACGTCAAAGGAAATCTTAGTGATTATATTTGCATTCACATCTATAGTGATTACATTGAAGATCTTTATTATTTGCAGAAAATTATAATTTATTTCTACTAAAGTTGTCATTATTCCTTACTGCCGCAGTTACTAATCTACATATTGGTATTTAAAATCAATGTACTATGAACAATAATACCTTATAATCATATCTCTTTATAAGATCTATCAAAAACATCATTACCGTTATAAGGTATTTCTCCAGCCTTCTTCGCATGCCTTCGTGATGTAGCGGTCAGCACGCTCGACGCGTAACCGAGAGATCCGTGGTTCAATTCCCGGCGAAGGCATTGCTCATTTTTTACATTTCCTGCTTCTAAATTAACTAATGTCTCTACACTGGCGCCCGAACTAAAAAGGTCGTGGATGATGATTCTCCACCACCAGAATTTGGCGATTGGGTCCTCAAAATCCCAGTCGCGCTTTAAAAGTAAGAGTATATAAGGTATTTCTCCCGCCTTCGTGGTATAGTGGTCAGCACGCTCGACGCGTAACCGAGAGGTCCGTGGTTCGATTCCTGGTGAAGGCGTTGCACATTTTTTACTGCTCCTGCTTCCAAATAACCCTAACGACTCTACAACTGGCGCCCGAACTAAAAAGGTGGTGGATGATGATTCTCCGTCACCGGAATTTGGCGATTGGGTCCCTGAACCCCAGTCGCCCTTTAAAAGGAGGAGTATATAAGGTATTTCTTCAGCCTTCTTCGCGTGCCATCTTGAGGTAGTGGTCAACACGCTCGCCGTATAACCGAGAGATCCGTGGTTCGATTCCCGGCGAAGGCATTGCTCATTTTTCTCATCTCTTGCTTCTAAATAAACTAATGTATCTACACCGTAATTTCTCCCAATAATTCTCACCATCATCTATTATGGTTTTTCTGTACAATATAATTTCAGTTTCTGTAATTTAATATTTCAATAGCAATTTTGGGGATATTTCGAACTAAATTTTACTCTTCAATCAAAAATCAATCAAAAATATTTACAAGAAAATTTAAACTTTAATAAAAAGTCGAATTTCATTAATACAACTAGTGAAATATTCTGCATCACACATACTTTGATACTAAAATTTTGACATTTATCCTAAACGACATTTAATTTACACTCCTTGGTAAAGGGAACTGAATTCTTCTGATAATTGGGTCAAATAGTTATAATTTTTATTTAATTGCAGGCTTGAGTCATTCAATTTTAAGTCTAAGAGTTTTTTTTCATCTCAGCTAATTACTACGGCATATTCTTAGTTATTACAGTCCTCACTAACATAGTCTTTGCATTTCTTTCCATAATAAACCAGAATCTGAAATTAACTCCAAACCATTTTTATAGAAACATTAAATACAAAAAAAATACTTAAGCTCTGATAAAAAAATTAAACTCATTATTTGTATATAGAAAATTATAATTATTATTTGCAGAAAATTATAATTATTATCTGCAGACAATCATGATTATTATTTGCAGAAAATTATAATTTATTTTACACATGCAGTTAATGTTTTTATTTGAATAAAACCCATGCTTGACATTCTACACATTTACTCTGTATTTTTAAATAAGAGCATATTTTCTAAAATTTGAATATAATGCCTTTAAAACAGTGTTATTACAAAGTTTTGTACCAACGTTTGAACGCAATATGCTTGTTATTAAAAAAATGCTATATTATTAAATGAAAACAAACGTACTGTTAATCTTCATTATTAGTTTAAGTAGATTCTATGTTCCCTTAATTCTTCATCAAAACCACATAGTTTTCTTCCATTATACACAGCATACTTCTAATCTAAATTTTCATCTCTTGATTTCAATTTTATTTCAACACCTTTTAGAAAAAATTACTAATTACTAATACTAATTACTATGCTAATTACTAATAAATGCAATGAATTTCAACTTAGTTTGTAACAAATATTTGTCAAATAAAATAATTAATGCAACATGCGTGCAATAATTACCATCTTTATTAGTCGAAGCATATTGATTTGTATAATGCATAGAATGTTAGATATTTTCCTAATCAAATAATCAAAAGGTTCATTAAGCTAATTTTCAAGTCCTCGAAATTGTTTTCCTGTTTTTTCAGTTATGGCTTATCGAAGCTTCAAAGAAAAATCTTAAAGCTAAATATAGTTTTGTTTTCAATAATAGATTACCTTAAAAATCGTTCAAATCCCGTCAAATGTAAGAAACACAACTGCATTTTTTGTATCCCTGGAATTTGCATGGGCTTCCGTAATTCGTCTGCAGGTTGCAAGAAAAATGTGCAAAGCTTGCATCGTAATTACGTGCTGGAATCTTTAGATTTTATATAAAAATGCTTTTTATTTCTAGTTGCATTAATTGAAATTTAAACAAAAGCATCATATTATTGAATTCAGGAGTATAAATAACACAGTGTCGGAATATAAAAACATATTTCTTTGGTCTAGAGGAAAACTTAAACGCGCACATAATTCACTGTGGCAACACTAAATGAGTCATTTAGTTTTTGATTCAGAAAACTAGTTGAAAAAGGCTGGTCTATTATAAATATCTCAGTTGTAATTATCATATTTTCTCCAGATGTTTTGTAATTATTTGGTTTTTAAAGAGAAGTGCAAAGTAAAATTGAGTCTAATTCATATATTTTCAGTCTCGTTTAATCTGCATTACACGTAATCTAGTCTTCGAATTCTATAGAATTATTCAGAATACCATAATGGATAATAAAAGATGGAATCAAAGAATAAATGTGAATTTTCTTTTACTGTTTGTTCTGAAGGTGAAAAGATTTTTGTTTTTAATATATCATTAGATAAAAGGATTTTATTTTCGACACTGACAGGTAATTCTGGAATATATTCTGAATGAGTTAGTTTGTCAATAAAATGTTCTTTCCTAAACTAAAGAAAGACTTTCGAAGAAATCACTCACTGACATTTTGATGTTAAATTAATCACACTGCAATCGAGGCAACAGTAGAAATTACTTCATTTCAGTTCTTTTTCATATTTAAGGAATTTATTTTTCAGTTTAAAACTGTTCTAGAGCACAGAAATAGTAAGGAAAAAAGCTAAAATTCATCATTTTATATAATGAATACAATACACTTAAGATTTTCATATAAAGATGTAAGAAAACATTTTATGAAAATGAAATCCTGTTTTGTTCTCTCTTCTCCTCTTTCTTGAAATAGACTAACTATCTGAAGCATGACGCGTATGAGACGCGTAGAGAAATTTTTACCTGCAGTTATCTACAGTTCTTGAATGATTTTCTAAACCGATTTCTAAATCTAATTTCACTAAGACTAGATTCCTAGAAGCTCAGATTTACCGGGCAAGCTGTGAAAAACTAGAATTCTACGATTTTTTATGACACAGGAATTTGTGTATTTAATGAGTAACAAGACAGAGTACTTACTTGTATAAAAAAGGTGTATTCCAAAAAACGGGAAACTCCTGAAAAACTGCGGAAGCAACATCGGCGCGCAAAAGAACGCTCCCGAAGCCCTGACGAGAATCTTTACAGTAGGTAGGCACGAGAATAACACTTTCAAAGACTGGAACAATCCACTTGCCGTGAATTCGATAGCAGTGACATCTATTGGATAAACTTGGAAGTGTTTCGTGATGTCTAACTTTTCGTACACTCATTACAAAATTAGTTTTTGAGTTATCGTTGTATACTACTTTTGAAGTATAGTTACTAATACAGTGAATTAGTAGAACCTTTTCCTCAAACATACGTCATTTTAGAGCAGTGTTTCTACGAAAATGTTTCATCGTTATTTGCCCAGTTCCTAAAACACGTAATTAGTATTTTCTTTTGTGCTAGACATAAATTTTTATACTCATGCACGTGCAATATTAAGTTCGATAGTGTCAGTAAGATTTAGATAGGCAATCGATAAGATGCAAGTATAAAGCTGCAGAACATTGAGCTAAATTAATAAATTTATTAAGAAAAATATGTATTAATTAGCAAATAGATGTACATTTATACAGAAATACAAAAAACAAATTTAGAGAAGCTTCTCTATCTTTTTATTTAAATATTTTTTCATCTTTTATTTTATTTTATTAGCATCAGAGTTGCCGTTAGTCTTTATCCTCACTTTTGCATCTGTATCAGGTTTCAGATAAAAGATGCTTCCACCATATGTTATCGCTATGTATTATTTTTAAAGAAACAATATAACGAATAAAAAAAACGAAAGCAACACATAAATTTCTATCGGAAACTCTAACAATATTAAGTTTTTTAAGTAGTATGCGCTTTTACTGTTGAATTTTAAGTTGCTTACGTGCGAGGAAAGTCATTTTTATAAATATAGTTAAAAAGACAAAACTTTATTAATGAAAAGATAAAAATAGGTTTGTAAGTTTTCTTATTAAGAACACTGAAAATTCCTATTACGAATTAACAAAAGAATGACATAAAATAAAACAATTATGGCAACACATAATACTGGGTCGGGAATTCTAAGCATATCTTAAAACTTTTGTCAAAACTGTCAAATTTAATGTGGGATGAGTGTGAAGAAAGTGATATGTAATAAGAAAATTTAAAAGATAAAGAATTTGGTCATGTTCTCTTGTTAAAAAAAAACTGTATTTTTTTCAACGGCCATTATAGGCATTATAGGCCATTATAAGCATTGGCCGCTACTAAGGTCGGAAAGCGATGGTCACTTTATTGTGGAAAGACCTAACAAGTGGGCCACCTTTGCCTCCTATGAAGAGAGAGACAATTTACACCCATGCCTTCTCCAGCATTCGAGCCCACGCATTTCAGTACGGCACTCACTGACACTAACCACTTTCCCACCTGGGCGGCACTGAACATTGATATGGTAAACTAAGAATTTAATTTTAAAAAATAAAAAGCGTGTGTGGCAACACCTAAACCTGTATCGGGAATTCTAAAAATATGCTACTTTTAAAAATGTCGTCATTTTATTGTTGAATTTTATGTGTCATAAGTTCGAATAAAGCAGTGTTTAATAATTAAGTTAAAAGGAGTGAATCGTATAACAGAGTGAGTTTAAGAGATCACGTATCGCTTGATGAATTAGAGAAACAATGAACTTTGTTTATGTCTTTATAATAAAATATGATTTCTTCTAAACGTATTAAAACAAACCGCTTGTAAAATCAGGCTCTAGAACTAAACTTAAAAAAAGTCTTAATCTTTTGCCATTTGAAGAGCCGTTTACATTTGCATCTCGGGTAATTTCTCATATTAAATACTCTTAAATATACACATAAAATGATTATGTATGCATTTTACAGCTACGCATGATTGAAAAGTTAACTCATTAGTATATCTATCTATGTGTTTATCGTTTTTAAGACAGTAATAAGTTCACAAGATTTCAAGGAAATTTGATTTTTCAAGAAATATATGTACTATTATTTATTGGCTTTACGCAGGTGCAATTCTGCAAGGGTAGAACTTTCATCTGTTCTCGGTCTTACATAATTTTTAAAAAACATAACAAAAATAAAAACCTGAAAGCTTTCAGATTTTATATTATGCTCGAAACCACGTTTTTTCATTTACACACACATACACGTTTCGATAGCATTTGAACTAACAATGTGTAAAAACAGCGTATCTTTAGAAATTCCGACAGACAGACTCGCGAGCTAGAGATAAAAAAAAGTTTTATTCTTTACAGTGTTTCCACTGTTCACTTTGAAATCGTTGAGTTTTTCAATAAAAAATTCATTAAAGTTTCACTAATTCACTAAATAATTTCACTAATAATAAATTCGAAATTCAAAATTCGTGCTTCCAGATGCCCATATTCAGGTGAAGGACTTCGTTATTTGAAATTTTATATCTTTAGTTACCATTGTTTCTTCACAATACGAGAAACATAGGCCCACTCACACAGATTCTTCATTATTAATATCTTTATATATAATACAGGACGATAGTATTTGATGGCAACAGTTTGAAAAATGATTCAACGCTTTTAGAGATTCGATGCAAAATGCCGTTTCGAGACTAGTTTTTCTGGGCTAACGCCCCTTTCAGCTAAAGAGACCTTATAAAAACGTCATGCATGATTTATCTGAACTCGTTGATTAGAATTTAAAATTTCGATATGTCACTTTTTATTGTATCAATTAAAATTATGATAATTATATATAATCAGCATAATTTTTATTGAGGTAACATAAAAATATATATATTATCTTAAATATATCTTCTTAAATATATAACTATGCATACTTATAAAGAGATTTTCATATTTCTTTATTAATGTTCAGAAATCTTTAACACGTGTTTTAGAAATTTCCCAAATCTATAATTATTTCTGCTTAGCAATTAATAACAACTTGAGTAAAAAATTAGTGACTGATGAGCTTCTCGAAAAATGGTTGAGAAAGTACTTTTAGTGTTATATTTAAAAGTGTAGATTTAAGGGTGACAAATATAAAAAACTTCACTTCTTTAGAAAACATACTTTTGTTGTTCTCAAAGTAGGTCATTTTGATTATAAATTCAGATTTGAAAAAAAAAAGTTAAACATAGTGATTCTTTTAATCCATAATGCTGTGCATAGAATATATTATAATTTTAATGACAAGAACAAAGAAAGCATATCATTTTTACTCTTCTTAAAATTATTTAATATCTAGATTAAGTTCATAAAAGGAAACTTCTATTTGTTTTTAATTATTCAAGGCTATTAAAATTTGGATAATCTTATTCGAATAATTCTATTTACCTAAAATTAAATCAATATTGGTACTCATAGTAACGAGATGGATGAGCCTGGAGATTCTTGTAGAGCTGTTTTGTGTTTGGATGTATGCTGAAAAGCTTGAGATAGATCAGCATATATATCACTCAATTCTGCTACCTCGATATTATTTAAGTTTGTAATGTGTAAGGTTTATTCTAATTTTATTAACCGTTATTTTAAGTTATGCTTCTTTCCCATCAATCCTAGTTTTTTCTTACAATTTCCTACCAGAATGTAATTTAAGAAACGCAGTGAATGCATATGAGTGAGAGTGCTATTTAAGTCGATGTTTCACAGACTTCTAGACAGACAGTCTGATTTCCTGACAAATGTACGTTTGCCTTTTGGCTACGTCTGTCTTAGATATCACTACGCTCGGCCACACTTTAGGCCCTTGCTCGGCTTCGCCGGTTTAATTAATATTTAAGGGCCAACTACTTAGAATCCTGATAGCTTCGGCTATATCTTACGTGTTTGTTTACACACTTAAGCGTTATTCGCTTGTTTGTGTTTGTGGGGTTCAAAGACTGAACATTGAATTCAATAAGTGAAACCCCACAAATGAAAACCCCTCCTTATACAGATATACAGAAGTAAACTGAACTATAATTTATAAGCACCACTATATTCCCCTTTCTTTCGTAAAGAGATCCAGAAATTAAACAAATCTTCTGCTTGGCATTTAATTTTAGGCACGTTGTCATTCAAGAGTTCAATTAATTCTCCTCTTTGTTTCAATTACAGTTTGTTATTTTCAGTGTTTCTTGTCAGGTAGTTATTCTGTTATTGTCTCTTTTATGCATTAGTTTGGTTTATTTAATTATGGCAAAGCACTCAAGGGCTATTTGCCTAAGGGAAGAATGCTTTCGAGGAGGGCTTTCTGAGGGAACTGGCTCTGATACACTGACACAAGAGGAAAACCACGAAAACGCCCATTCAGCCAGCCCATTTGCCAGAATTTGAACCCAGTACCGAACTATCAGTATTCAGCGACTTTACCGCTTGGATGCCAAGTGCTGCTGATATGCGCATTTAGCATGCGTTTCGAATGTTGTTTGCCGTCTGTCTTGATACAGGGTGGCTATAATTAAAGTGACCCTATTCAGACCCACCTAGAACCTGTTCTACTTGTTGAATTTTGATAAAATTTCGTATATATGTTATATGGACCATTGGGAAAGGATTTCTGGAATGTAAAAACAGATCAAATTTTGGTCATCAGGCGGAATTGTGACGCCTAAAGAAAGACAAAAAGCTTATTCTGTCCATGCGTTCAGATGTCAAGCAAAAACATCGTTCAAATGGATTCGGGATAACCAATTTTTTTGCGATTGCAATGCTTACTTTACTTCATACAAGGAAGTAAAAAGAAAAACCAGGCTTACAGTATTGTAATATTATCTAAGATCCATTCATTATTCAAACAAAAGTTGAATGAATTATTGTAATGAAAACAACTTATTTCCTGTTCTTTCATCGTGACCAAATGGTGCACTTTCAATAGGTTTCAAGAATTTTAAAAGAAAATCCTGGAAAAATATCCTACGTTTAAATTTATAAATTATATTATCATTGTCTTTCTGTCTGCCGATATACTTATTTATATGTCAACAGGTTTCTCGAGTAACTTCAAAAATTTTAACTGTCTACCCATTCATTCATCCTAGCTTAATTTTTTTTTTCTATTTGAGTTAAATAAAAAAAATATTGTTTGGAAATTTGCATTCGCTTAACGTCTACGAATTCCTGAGGAGATTGAAAGTGCTATATAATCTCGCGTACAGAAGCGAAGACTAGGAAGACTTGGTGATGATGATCCTCATAGATACGTCAATTTCTATGAGGATATTGACGTAGCTGTAG
>KK114896.1:977179-1024257 GCA_000611955.2 Stegodyphus mimosarum | reverse complement strand
GTGTGGCGATGTGATGCATCAAATCCTGATATGGAATGTACCCGTCTGAGTCTTTTAGAATGTGAGGTTCTAGTCCCGGATACTATGAACTAAAACGTAATGCATATATTCGTATTCAAAAGTCTGATAACCTAACGTTATGGTAAAGTAGACCTGAAATAACGCAGCAGTTATCAGTCATTGTCAAGTTTATAGCAGTCATGTTATTTCCCTGTTACCCATTCTTATTTTTTTTCTCACATGTCATAGGTTCGCATGTCCTATTCTTTTATTGTGTTAAATTCAAGTAAAACAACGATTAAAATTTAGGTTTCAATTACATCTCGTATGTTCCTTTGGTTTATTCTTCTATTGTGTTATTAAATTCAAGTAAAGCAACCATTAAAATTTACGTTTCATTTACATTTCGTATGCTACTTTGGTTTATTCTTCTATTGTGTTAAATTCAAGTAAAGCAACCATTAAAATTTACGTTTCATTTACATTTCGTATGCTCCTTCGGTTTATTCTTCTATTGTGTTAAATTCAAGTAAAGCAACCATTAAAATTTACGTTTCATTTATATTTCGTATGATCCTTTGGTTTATTCTTCTATTGTGTTAAATTCAAGTAAAGCAACCATTAAAATTTACGTTTCATTTATATCTCGTGTGCTCTTTTGGTTGGTCAATGCGTTTCCTATTATGTATCAGCTCTTAACACCCCCAAAATATGACAACGGGTTAAGGGCTCAGATGCTCAGGAAGTCAATTGAAGGTGTTCGTCTGAAGGTCTGTGTTTTCTAACAATATTTTCCATATAATGCAAATAAAATTGCTATTTTTTTCTTCGCTTTAGTGAAACTGTATGTAGCTTATGAAAATGATAAAACCGAACATTCGTAACAAAAAATTGATAACGCTAACTTGTTGTTGAGATCATGTTGCGTATTAAGTTGATATCTGAGATTATGATGGGATAAGATGGTCCTGAATTAGTCATCATTAACATCAGAGGTCTGTTAGTCTTGAAACCTACTTTCGTCCGTTTCACTTTTCAAATTGTTGCCACCAAATGTTATCGCAACGTATGTTTAAAAAAATTTTAATTCATGAAGAATGTGTATATATATATATATTTGTATGTTTCCCACATTGGGGCAAATTTACGAAATCTAGAGCCACCGAATATTGAATTTCGAATAATTTTTATATTTATTCCCTATTTTGAACAAATTTAACAAATTTTTGTTTACCAGAAGCAACGATTTAAAAGCAAAAAATGGCTACACTGTTCGAAATTAAATATTTTTTTTCTTTAACGATAGACACTGTTGTCATTTTGCAAAATGCAAAATATTTATCTTTCGAATTTATTCCACAAATTCGGCTATTTGAAAGCAGTGTTTTGCCACTGCCTCAAATAGAATACTTACTATCTCTACGCACCAGCTTGCTGCTATTCAATAAAAAGTAAGATATTTAACTATCAGATTTAATCTCTCTGTTACTGAGTAGCAACCTAAGAGATTGGAAAACGAAAAACGCAGTTCTTGAAGATATTTTTTCTACTTTCTAATGTGATTGATTTAAATTAAATTTCATTTAAGTCTCAAGACGTCTGACTAGAATTTTATGGAAACTACTAACATTCTAATGTTGCGTTTAATTTTTTTTTATTTTGCTCTTGAATTGTAGGTAATATAAGTGCAAAGAAAGCAATGCTTAGTAATAAACAGCTAAATGGATGAAAATGATGTTTTAGCAGGAGAGAGTCCAAGGGCAAACTGGTTGACTGTGATATTCAGTGACAGCATAAAACCTTAACAAAGCCTCTGATGCGATATTAGAATCTGAATCTTTTTAGATTTTCTTTGTTCAACAATCCCTCACTTTTTTCTACCTGTGCAACGAAGCTTGATGGATCCTTGTTAAATAGCCTCTAAAAATATCAACATAGGAGATCAAAGCAACATTATTACAGAATATAAGATAGCCTAGACATCTTAAACATAATTAATAAGAATTTCTCTACGAATTATTAGCACACTTTCAGGAAGAAAAGACAATTGCATCTAAGTCTTCAAAATTTCAGTATAATACCTGGAAGAAATATTTGCCATTTTAATATTTTCCTTTTTCGATATAATAATATATATTATTTCTGTAATACGTCTACTTCTCTACAAATGCGAGGACGCTTGACGAATTCTTCTCAGAGAACTTTGAAAAATATAAAGAAAAAAGCTTAAAATGATTTTGTCACAAGATATAAGATACGTTGGTTGACTAAACATAATACATACTTTGAGGAATTATCTTGAGAATTATTAGCCCAGTTTCGCTAGAGAAGACAATTAAATGTATTTTTATTAAATCGCTTCATTTGTTAATCGACAACAGACAAATTAAATCTGAAAGTTATATATATTGCGCGTTGCTGAATGACAACATATCGGCGAGTAGAAGATAAAAAGTATTTTATTTAGTGCATTGGCAACAAAATTGTTTTTAACTTCACAAATTTTAAATAAAAAATTCACTAAATTCGCCTAAAACATGATATAAATTAAAACCAAATGCAAAACGAAAATTTGGGTTTGGAGATGCACATATTCTGTTGAAGGACTTACATGAGTTAATTATTTAAATCTCTAGATGCCACCGTTCTCCAACAATGAGAAATCAGGCATACGTACTTAAATTCATATAATATTTACAGATTCTTCTTTTTTATCCCAAAAGGGACGTTAAGTCCCGAATGGGATATTAGTCTTGAAACGGCTTTCTGCATTGAATCAGTATAAACGGCGTATTACTTCTCAAATTGTTGCAACTATACATGATCGTCCTGTGTTATATTTAAATAAATTGAATAACGTGGAATCTGCATGAATGTATGCATGTTTCTTGCATTGCGGAACAAAAGGTACCTAGAGTCAACGTTGTCCTCCACCCGAACATGGGCAGCTGGAAGCCTGAATATTGAATTTCGAACTTATTTTATTATCTATATTATATTTTGGGAAACTTAAACGAATTTTATTTTTGATTGGCAAAATCAAAGATTTCGAAATGAACAATGTTAACACTCTACCGAAAAAAATACGTTTTTTCTCCATCTCACGAGACTGTCTATCGGAAATTCTAAAGATACGCTGTTTTTAATATTTGTGATTTTGTTGTTGAATCGAATTTTATGTGGGGTAAACCCCAAGAACATGATATTTAACAAATAAACTAAATACACAAAACATTAATAATCAAAAGAAAAAAAATGGTTCTTTAAAGACATTTTAGTAAGAAAATTGAACGTTGATATGATGAACTGAGAAAAGACTGAAAACGCAAAAAAACATGTATGCCAATACTTAACACTGCACCTGGATTTCTAAATGCATATTGTTATGCTGCTTTTAAACTTTCTGTTATTGTACATGGGGTACGTTTGAAGAAAATGCTTCATAATAAAGCTAAAAAAAAAACGGGTTAATACGATCGACTGTAACAGCAGACTGGTAGACTCAGAGCTCAGCGAGAGCATAAAAAAACCTTAAGAAACCTTTTGGCTAACAATTAAAATCTGAAATCTTCCAGCTTTTTTTAATAATAGAGATGAAATAGAGGCAATTAAATTAATCATGCTGCTCATTTTGAAGCTACGCAACTTCAAAATGAGCAGCATGAATCAGAACTTATTTCCTATTAAGAATAATCTGAAAATATTTTAGGATGTTGTTTCTTGTGATGTATCTTCGTTTCCTGAATAATACATAATAAAAACGTTCAAAGATCAGTTGGTTGCATTATTTAGTTATAACAAGTCTTCCATGTTTTATCAGAAGAGCAAAATTAATGGCTAGACTTCATTGCTCTTGGCAGTTTATCAATCACGCAGAAATCAGCTAAATGCTTAGTGCTTAAATGTTAATTGATTGTTAAAACACAACAGACACGTACTTGAACACCTTCCCTAAAATTTCCTAGACAGAAACTAGGAATGTTTCATTTGGGAACATAGAAAATCATGAATCCCACTCAGTAGCCATTCTGTAACACATAATATATCTAACTTTCCGATTTAATTTCCTATTACTGCTTATCACATTAAAAATTTTAAAGCAATAAACACAAATCTCAAGAAATTTTTTCCTTCTGTTTAATCTTACTGATTTATAAAAATGCATTTAAACAGAGAGAACAGAGAGGTGTCTAATTAGAAAAATTAAGATTTTTATTGAAAATACATTAAAAGACTCTTTAAAATGAGTATATATATTTTCTTGATTATGATATCTAATTTTGGCGGCGAGTATCGGTAGATATTCTAAATAACTCGCCGATATTTTTAACGACGCAAGAACTAGTCATTAAAAACACAATTTAGATAAAAAATTTGGGAGATTATTTTCGGAATTCGGATCTAAGAGGATAACAAAAAGCGGCCAGTAGACCTAAGATGCGTGTATTTCGCGAACTTCAGAACATACATCAAGTCTACACTAAGTACTATATCATACTAAGTTTAGTTGAGAGTAAATATTCCAATAAAAGTTTTTGCAAAAGCAGTAAGCTAGTTAAATTTGTGAATTGTAGCAAAATTTATTAATGCCTTTTTTAAATTTAAAACTAAGCAATCTGTTATACAGAAATCCAAGTGCTTTTTCATAGTAATGAATACTTATTGTTGGTTTTTTATTTTAATGTTTTAACTTTTACAGTTCGCGAAGGAAATTTAATTTGCAATCCAGTTTTCGTTATAGTCCAGTCATTTGTTCTGCTGCGACTTCAGTGCAAAATTTAGGTAGTCTTCTATCTTTAACATTACTTTCATATGCTAGCTTCACAAACCGTTTAAAACACGTAATTACGAAAACGGAAAATACACTGGTTTCCAAACATTAACGAAAAATCCCCAAAATAGCGATAAATCTTTCAAAAATAAGCCAACCCGTTAAAAAAATCAATGCAAGTATGATATCAAATAAGAATTGCTGAGTAAAACTGCAGTCAAGCTGCAATCGAAATACGTCATCTGCTAGGAGAATAAAATTGCATGTTTCAAAGCAAGCCTGCAAATTTCGTTGTGGAAATGAGATAAGAAATCTGAGACAGCCAATTTGTAACAACAACCTCCAGGCATCATTTATCCGAAGAACTGCGATGGATAGCTATTGTGGTACTGGAGGCAGTTAAAAGTCAGACAGAAGTGGTCAGATGGCGAAATGTGAGTCCATCTGTGGTTCATAGACTTTGGCAGCAGTTTCTAATCACAGATAATTTCTAACCGCCGCAATTTCTAACCACACCAGGAGGTTCAGCTAAGGACGGACACGCGCAATGACGAGATTTCTAACCACATTTGCTCATATGCGCATGAAAGAATAGAACCTCAATTCTGATTTAACTCAGTTCCTCCCTTGCTGCAGCCACTGGAACATTGGTGTTAATGTCAACCGTGCACAGAAGGCTTCACGAAATAGGTCTGTACTTGAGGCGACCAGCCATTTGCGTGCCGCTCACGTCACGTCATAGAAGGGAACATTTGACGTGGACACGTCAATATGTCCACTGAACAGCTGATCAATGGAGGGCTATTCCCTTTACGGATGAGGCCAGGTTTAGCCACCAAGATGTTAGTAGTCGATATTTGATTTGGAGAAAAACTTGGAGCCCGTTTCCATCAAACATCAGAGAAAGAGATGCATATGGAGGAGGCAGTGTCTGTGTTTGAGTATAAGCACAGACCTCCATGTCTTTCCACGTAGAACAGTGAATGTACAGGCCTAATAGATGACATCCTTGATGCTTACGTACTCCTTTATTTCGGGGCAATAGGTGCTGGTTTCCTGATACATGACGACAACTCTGTACGGCCTAGTACAGAGGTCAAATTGTGGATGATTCTCTTCAGCAGCAAACAATTCAGCGCATGGAGTGGCCAGATCGATCACCACACCTGAATCCTATCGAGCATGTTTCGGATGCTTTAGGAAGACGTGTACCTGCTCTCAGTCCTCCTCTTCAGACCCTTGCCACGCTTGCAACTGCTTTGCAAGAGCAATGGCTCTCAATTCCTACGAAACTGATAGACTGCATAACTGACAGCATCGGACACCGTGGCATGTGTTGCATTGCTTCTAGGCGAGATCATACTCAATATCGGGAGTAATTTTCCTATACCAAACTCCCACATATCATTTCTTCATTTTATACCTATGCTAATTTCTATAACACAATTGTGTGACACTTTCTTTTTATATTATTTTAGACCTTACTGTGAGTTATATACTGTGGGTCAGTTTCATTAAATTCTACATGTAACGCTTTCAGTAATCATCATTTTTGTGATTTTTCCTTAATTAACGATAACCGGTGTATATATCACAAGTCTAATATATAATTTCATAAAAGTAATAATATCCTAAAAGTATCTAATGATTTTAATAGTAAACGAAGAGTACTGCGTTTTTGATTACGTTAATTTGTTAGATCATTCCAAATCAACGATTCTAGAATTTACCTGGGACAAATATTACAGAACGAGCCCTAGTGAATATTACGGCTCATTGCATAATACTTTAGCATGACGAATACTTGTAATTACACTCATGAAATGCTTATAATGAAGAAAGGTATTTAGGATTTCCGTGCACGAAAAGATCCTCTTATTTAACAATCAAATACAGTATTTAAAGTACATATCCGCTTTATTACTTTCCTTCAGAACTCCTCAATTATATTTATGCAATTTTTATTATGCTGTTATATTTTTTAATATATCTTGGTAATGCTGATATTAACTCAAAAATATATTGTTAAAGTTATTTTTGCTTTTGTTTTTATTGACGAATTCGATGACGGGAAGCGCAAAGTTCATTTTGTAATAAGCGTTCTACACATTACTTCTACCATAAAATTTCTTTTTCTTTGAATTTATGCAACGAGTTCCAGTGAATCTTTTTCAGGAACCATAAAATGTAATCAAGAAAGCAACTTGTTACAAAATGTAGGAGAGACTGGATCGCCTAAACTATGGACACTGAGTTAATTCCGTACGAATTATTAGCATAACTCCGCCAAGGCAAGAAAATAAAATTGTTATTTAAATCCGTCGGTTTATTAAGCAATATATATTGTTACGAATGTTGTACAGATAATTTTAGTTAAATTATGTTTGAAATTGTTACATTTTTCCGTATAATGTAGCATTGAAAACCTAAGAAAAAGGATTTTCTGCCCGAAACATAAGAATGCAGGGGCAAGTCTGTTGAGTTAATGGCTATCTCACTAATTTGGCAAGATATCGGCAAGCGGGCAACGGTTGTAAGTATGGCCTTAGTTGTAACTATTGCTTCCTGTCCAAGGATTATACTGCTCCGAAAGTGCAGTCATTTTGAAGAGAGTAACAATTAAGATCTTTTTTATATATGTAAATAATTTTACTGTAATTAGATATGAAATTGTAGTATTTTTGTATAATCTAACAGAAATGCTTGAAAGAGAGGAAGCTATGCCGGAAAAATAAGATGAAGAGTACATTTAGCATTAAGTTAATGGCTATTTCCTAACATTAATGGCTATATTTAGAAATAACAGTATTTTGTTTTAGAGAATGGCAATATAATTCTTAAACGGAGCTTGTTGATTAAAAGGGGAAGAAATACACTGGTGTGCAAAACTTAAGTAACAATGTAAATTGTAATCAGATAGCCATGAATTCGCAGAAAAGAGGTTCTTGAGATCAGTACAATGAACACCCAATTCAGTAGAAAGGTCATGCATATGCAAGTGTCAGGAACAAAACGTCACAAACAGCGTGAGACCACGCAAAACACCTGCAGTCGGAGAGCTCCGCTTAGGACTACAATAAAAGGAAGGATGGGAGCACAATTAAAGACATTCCCTGCAATGCAAATGAGTTCTTTCGTGAAATATGGCTAGAAGAAATCCTCTGGATGACTTCACACGTGGAAGAATAATCAGAAAGCTGTAAGCGAGGAGTAGTGTGACAAGTGTAGCTGAAGAGTTCGGAATCAACAAAAGTGTCTTTTCGCGTGCTTGGAAAGGCCTTCCAAATCATAGGTACAGCTGTTAGGAAGGTTGGTGGTGCCCACCCCAAGAAAACAACTTCAGTGGATGACCGATATATCGTCCTGCAGGCAAAAACAGCCCGAAACCAGTTAGCAAGCGCCATGGCTCAGAAACTGTGTACAGCAACGGGGCGACAAGTGTCGCAGTTTACTGTGTCCAGACGCCTTCACAAAGGTGGGCCGTCCTGAACGCTACATTCCTTTGAAAGTTGGCCTTTGGCGCCACCGTTTAGAGTGGTGCAAGGAGCACGAAAACTGGACATCTCATCAATGAAGTCGTCCTCTTTACGGATGAGAGTCGTTTTAATGGCACAAGCAATTTTCAACGCATTTGATTTGGAGAGAGGTCGGGACACGAATTCATCCCAGTAACATCACGGAAAGAGACCGTTAAGGTGGTCCTGGAGTTCTCGTCTGGGGAGGCATTATGGTGAACGGGAGGACAGAGCTCCACGTTTTCAACAGATGTTCTGTAACCGGAGATCCCTATTGTCAGGAGGTGATCCTTCTGAATGTGCGTCTGTTCCAATGTGTCATTGGAACTTGGATATGACTTCCTTTTTATGGATGACAATGCAAGGACACACCAGACTCCTGCCTTTCAGAAGTTATTGGAAAGTGAAGATATCATTCAGATGGATTGGCCAACGTATTCCCCTGGTTTAAATCTCATAGAACATGTGTGGGATACTTTGAGAAGACGCTTTTTGGTACGATCACATCCTTCTGGTAACACCCAGCAATTGAAACAAATGTTGATTGAGGAATGGGCACGCGTACCCCAAGATCTATTAGACAATCTGGTGCTGAGTATGGAGAGACGGTGCTAAGCAACCATTGAAGTAAGAGGAGGGCATATCCCATGCTAAGGAACATCAGCTTTTTGTTCTTCCTCTTGTGCAGACAATCATGTATAATGATACTATGAGTTCAGTAAAGCCTTTTTTTGTTTTATTTCACACTGTACGCATTGTATTCACTTTTGAGAAACTATGCTTTCGTCATCATTTAAGTACAAAATGCTGTCTCTCATTTCTAAATTTCATGTCTCTCAGATGATTTCTCGTGGAGTTATGGCAAAAAGAACATCTGTTGCTTAAGTTTTGCACACCAGTGTATGTCTAACATTTTGCGAATGGCAAAAGCCTGGTTCCCTGCAGATAAAAAGTTTTATTTCGAGCAATGTTGCCATTGCTCGTTTTTAAATCGCTAAGCTTTTTAATCTAAAATCCTCAGTTTTGTATAAAGTATGAAAAAATGAAAAAAATTTAAGTGTTAGAGTTTCGAGTTGCACATTTTCGGATGGAGAACCACGTACGTTCACATTCTGCTTGTTCTTGGTACTTCAGTTGTTTCATTATGCGAGTAACATATATGCATGTATACTTACGTACATATATACAGCTTTCTCATTATTTAATAATAAATATAAGAGGTAATTTTAATTTGCAGAACAATACTACAAGAACAGAACTGGAAACAAAAGGGGCTATTAAATGGCATATAAGTCATTTTGAATAAACGTTCCATCTGACCATACTAATTAATAGTTTCTATTCTTCCGAGACACTATCCCAGTCGAATAAAATTTATCATTTTGAATTATATGTTCTAAATTAATGTTCTTTGTCAGAAATTCGTACATTCGCCAAATGAATGTTCGCAAAGAATTCTTTAGGAAAGCAAGCACGAATACATAATTTAATAATAAACTCTTTACACCATTTAGTTTTCTAATTAAATTTGAAACATCTTATGCTTTTCCGAGAGGCAGCATAAAGTTTAGTTTTCAACACAAAGTTGCTGAGTTTTTGACGAAACGTTTCTTAAAGTCACCCGTGATATGAAATAAATAAAGAATAAATTTGAAATTCAAAGTTCAGGCCTAAGGTGCACTTGTTCGAGTTAGGGTGATATTTGTTGAAAATTTCGGATCTAAATTGTAAAAAGGTCGTTTTCCTTCAATGCCAGTAAATTCGAAAGACAAATATATTGTGTTTTGGTGTGTGTAAGTATGCATCTTTTGTATAGTTGCGTTTTCTTATTAAATTTGAAACAAATTGTCTGAGTGCAGAATAGTAGTTTGATTTAATTCGTAAAACTTGATGCAATTTGGTGGCTGTATCTGCTGCCGTTACTTTTGAGAAATCAATAAGCATACATATATACAGATTCTTCATTATTATATAATAAAGATATAAAATCTGTATGCGTTTATAAATGTTAAGAATGTATATATCGCATTATGCAGAAACAATGGAACCTAGAGCCAACATGCTTTGAACTCATCATCGGAACATGCATCAGGACCCGACATGTATCAGGAACATACATCATGGCTCTTAAGAAATACGAGTTCTGATACATGTACACTTCGAATTCGCTCTTTTTATTTATTTTATGCTTTGTGCGAATTTAGTGAAATTCCTATTAACAAACTTGGCGCGTTGTGCTGCCACTCCAATAAGCGTAACATATTTATATTTCAAATTTCATCAGGAAAATCAACGATTTAATAGAAATACATTACCATTCCGCAAAGCGCAATTAATAGAGTGTCTCAAAAGGTCATTGCCAAACATACTGGTCTGTCATACCATGATAAACAAGATTTACATAGAAACATATGTCCAAAAATGCGAATGGCAACCACTAGAGGGTAGTGCCCGCAAGCGCAGAGGGGAAGAAAGAATGTCAAAAAGATGTTGTGATATGACTTTTATTAAAGAACGCGGTTAAATCCCAGAAGGCGTTCATAATTCCTTCCATTCGCCACAATGCATGCTTTATAATATCGACGCATGTATTCACGGAACCCATTCAAATTAGACATATGTGTCACGTACACGTGCCGCTGCTTCCGCGATCCATGTCCGATATTCCTGTCGTCTCTTACACCATGGACTTCACGTATCCCCACACGTAAAAATCCAGGGAAGTCAAATTGGGGAATCCTGCTGGCCATGCGATTGGTCGTCCTCTGCCAATCCAGCGATCAGGATATGTCCTATCGAGGTATTCCCACGCAGGGCTGCTAAATGTGCAGGCGCTCTATCATGCTGAAACCAGATGTTTCGGCGTATCGCTGTGAAACGTCAACCTTCAGATCCGACAACACTCTTTTCACAAAATGCCCATAAAGAACTGAGTTAGTAAACAGCTTCATCTTTCTCCTGCAACGTCCTCATCTGAAATGATCACAGTTTCCACTCTTCCATAAGCCTGTGAACATTGTCCTCTAACGGTCGCCATTCGCCTTTTCGAACACAAGTTCCTACGTAAATTTTATTTGTCATGGTTTGACAGACAAGCAGTTTTGTCTAAGTTTGGCAACGACCTATTGAGACATCTTGCATTTGTCTTTCAAATGTAATCAAAAAACTTCTTTCTTTCAACACATTCCTTTCTATTTATTATAAAACAGCGATTTTGAAATTAATCAACATATTTCTTCATCTTTATTTCCATTAATTGCTAGGTAGACCCGTGGAATTGCACTAGCTGGACTCATTGAAATCATTATGTAATTTTTCTTTTTTATAAAAGCTATTTTAGGCAACTGTAAAACTAATTTAGGCTAGTTTTTCAAAAAGCAACCAAAATAATGCTTTTCAACAGATAGTTCTGAAACAACCAAAATAATGTCTTTCCACAGCTAGTTCCTTATAATGACTATTTTCGAAAAAATAATTTTACTTTTACTGAATATTATTTAATTAATTGAAAAATTTAATTAAATGTGTTAATAATAAATGATTAACTTAATTTACTTTAGTCTATTGTTATTCATCTTAATTCTCAGAATGCCAATGTGCCACTCTTTTAGTTCAAAACGGCTATTGGTCAGGAAACACGATTTTGAGCTGTTTTAGTTTTTACTCGAAACTGTTCCCATTCAGAAAAACGTAAGATATTATTCTTCCATATTTGATCTATCTGTTATTAATTAACAAATTAAAATATTTAAGAGTAATGCATGCAGTTCTTAGAAATATTATTTTTTAATAGGATTGATATTAAATAAAAATGCATTCAATTCACAAAATGCATTAAAAAAATGCATACGTCAAATTAAATACATTCATTATTTTTATAGAATTACATTATGTGCTCTTCCACTTTTTAAATATGCAGAATATATATAACATTCCTACGTGAGTCTCAGTTCATATTCATCTAATATCCTATAAAATGTCACGCTGTTCCACTTGGGATATCTCTATCGTTAATCTTTCCTGATAAACCATATTAATCTTTAAAATAATTCTTTTGGGAGATCGTTAAAATCTGAACCCTTTCAGATCTTGTTTTATTATTATTACTACTCTTTGATATCACAAATGCCATTTAACATCACTCCAAGGAATTTCAAAATATTTGTTTGCCATCGATAATAAATTGAATTTTAAAAACTAAAATCCTTAGAGTAAAGAATTGCATATTGGTTATTCATCATAGAGTTTAAGTAATTGGTTCAAGTTAGGAAATCGTTCTTGAAGCTAATTATTCCGTGACGTCAGATAATTCCTGTCATTTACACCTCTGTTTCTAAAAATAACAATCTATGAAAGGTGCTTTTGGTCAAACTTTTGCCTTTGAGTTTCTTCAACTCAATAACCAATTCCGAACACTCGAACTTAATACGTGACGAAATTAGTTTGAGATTAGCAGAATATAAGGTAAAAATTTATATGAATAATTGATTAATTCTAAACTGATATAAAAATCTGTATATTGTTTATGTTTGTTTCGCTTAAAATAGTTATTGCAAAGAAGAAAAAAAACATATAATGATTTTAATGAATTCCACTACTAGAATTTCATAAAATTACTTAGTGGTTTTAATTAGATATCTCAGGATTTACATGCATTTTGAATTAAATCAGTCAGATTAAAAAGTAGAAAAGATATTCTTAAGAACTGCGTTCATTGCTTTTAAATTGCATAAATTGTTACAAAAAGTTTAATTTAAAAGCTGAATATCTTAGGTTTTTACGACTGGCAACATAAGATAAAAAGGGTCCAAGATAAAAAAAAAATTCTGACAATAGCAACACCTTTCCATTAAATAGTTGACTTTGTTGACTGATTTGAATAGAAATACGTTACGCTTTTCGAAGTGGCAAAACATTTCTTTTCTTTATTCAATTTGAGAGATAAATGTATTACGTTTCCTTCAAGTGGCAAACACTGCGAAAAGCAACATATTACTAAGAATCGCCGAGTTTGTTAATCAAAATTTCATTCAACTTGCGCAAACATAAAATAAATAAAAATAAATTATAAATTCAACATTCAGGCTTCGAGATGCTCATTTTAGGATGATGGATTGAATATATTCTAAATGGGAGGCTCTAGGTCCTGCCATTTGTCAACAATAAAAGAACACGCATACATATATACATGCAGATTTTTCATTATTTAATAATAAAGATATACTTTCTCAGGAGATTTTCAAACAAACTTTTACTTGCAGTTTTTTAGAAGCTATTGCCTTTATGTTTGGCCGAAATTGAAAATTAGTATAATAGTTTATCTTCACAATCATATTTTTCTCAAATTATCGTCTTTTTCTTGACTATCCACTGAAATGGCCTGCCGCCTAAAATAGATATATAATATGCATATATTACGCTACGTTCTACAGGTTAGTGGATTTCGAGTGATTGATGATAACACTTAATGAAGAATCAAAACACAATTTATTAGCCAGTATTACTCAGGACAGTTGCAAAAACACGTTTACAGTCGTCGAAAAAAAAAGTACGACAATCACGCTGATAACATTGAAGACAGCGCCGCGGCAAAGCACTAAAGTACAGCTTCTGACTATTATTGATCGCCCTCAAGCTAATCTCTGACTCAAGACACTAGTATTGAATTCAACATACAACTCTATTACTGAAAATACTCTCAAAATATATACTGCTGTTCACGTAGAGGTAGAATATATCTAGCTTTTGACCTGTCTTCGCGAAAATTCTCGGAAAAACCGATAGGAATTGGTTCTAGAATGTTCTCTCTCCGTCTATGCCATATCACTAATTTTGTCGCCAAATGGGCAATTTCACGCAAGATCTGGAAACCCTAAACTCCGCTTTGAGTGGAAGCTACCTTACCGCAGCTGAGCATTTCTCAACACCCCCCTGACAAGGACTGCACGTCTCGGAAAGTACAATTCTTGCTCAGAAGCCAAATTCGATACAAACAAAAAGCAATAAAACAAAAAAATAAGCTAAAGAAAGAAACAAATATTTTTACTATTTACAAGTTATATACACATATTAACCACATTACAATTTTAAATTACATAAATTAAAATTCAGAATGAATTTCAGTCTCAGGGTTTTCATTAAGTTATACCTGGGTTAATTACTTTTGCACTGAAATTTCAGATGTATTTCTGTTTTGCATACCACAAGTCTGAAGATTCAGGCCTTTCAGATTTTTCATCAACAGGAATATCTGAAACAGTTTGCTCACCACTCTGTAGTTTGTTCGCATCATGTGTACAGATCTTAGCATTTTTAGCAGTTGGCACATGTTTATTTTTTTCTATTTCCTGAAAGTCAGTTCCTATTTTTGTATTACATTTACGAATAGAATCCGATTCTTTACAAACTTAAGAATCCTGGTTTAGAATGAAGTTTTTGTCTGCACAACTTGTATTATGAGACGCACAGTTTATGAAGATGTATATTTCTGCTGTTCTGAAACACTCTACTCTGCTTAAGCTGTACATCAGCTTCTCCCTTCTCTGCACATGAATTTTGAGATGGATGAGCACTATTAACTACGACTTCGTAACTTCTTATCAGTTTCTTCCAAGTTAATAGTCGCATTTTCACTTTCTTGCATCTCTATTTCAGACTCTTGAGAATCAGGAACTTTATTTCCATGAATTAATTCTTCACCTTTTTCAGGTGCTTTATTAGCCAGTTCTTTTATTTCTGCATCTTTACACACAGTATTATCGCGTTTTCTCCCATTACAATTTCAGGCATTTGAGAGTCAATAGCTTCTTTTCCGTCTTTCATTTCTTTATTTTAAGTTCTCTTTCCTCAGTCTCGTTAGATATTTCATCCTTCATTTCTTGGTCCTTCTCAGACACTTCACCAGCTACTTCCTTCACTTTCTTCATCCTTTGATACTTCAGATGCCACTACTGTCATTTTCAATTCTTCTATTTTGGCTCCAATTTTCTCTTTAAATTCCACGATGTCTCTTCTTATGTTTTTTTTTCGGTCCATTGCCATCTGTGGGAGATTCTCAAGCAGCTTTTCTTGTCGGGCTTTTATTTCTTCTTGTGAGACTTTCATTGCAGCCTTCATTCAAGTATAGCTTCTGACTCGATTGATCGCCCTCAAGATAATCTCTGATTCAAGACACTACTACTGAATTCAACATACTACTCTACTACTCAAAATGCTCTCAAAAGATATACTCCTGTCCGCGCACAGGTAGGGTATACATAGCTTTTGACCTGCCTTCCCGAACATTCTCGGGAAAACCGGTAGGAATTCGTTCTAGAATGCTCTCTCTCCATCTATGCCATATCACTAATTTTGTCTCCAAATTGGCAATTTCACGCAAGATCTAGCAACCCTAAACTTCGCTTTGCGGGGAAGCTATATACAGATATCTTACGCTTTCCCGATTGGAAACAGATTTGTTTTTAATCACCGAGTTTTCCGATAAATTTGGAACTTAAATATCATATACTTTTCAGGGTGGCAACACTTTGCTTTTTAATCTCCAAATGTTTTAATCAGAATTTCTTAAATCTACACAAATTCGAGCTTTGAGGTTCTGGTAGCTCCAGATGATCGTTTTTTTTATACAATGCGAGGACCATGCATAGAAACAGATTCTTCATTATTTAACTAGAAATAAGAAACGATATTTTCGAAACACATTCGATACTTCTAAGAAAGAAGTGGTACCAGCACAATATCTCAAAACACTTTTTTCTCTAATTTTTTAAACTATTCATGCTAATGATCGCTAGTAATCTCTACGCTGGGCGTTCTTTATTGAGTAATCCTTCTCCAGAAGCTGTTCGAAACGACTTTCAAATGCCCGGTTATTGCATTCTTTACATTCCGTGTTGAAGCTTGCAAGCTATTAATATAATAGAATCCTTCTCTCTGACCTCGGTTATTGTACTAACTATCGAGCTTTACGGAGGCATGTATAAAACATGGGTTCTTTAGTTTACTGCACGCAAATTTGTTAGTAAGTGGGGAAAAATTCCTAGACTTTTCGTGCCTCTAAATCGTATAAGATTCTATGTGTTTATTTTGTGTGATTTGAAAAATGGCTGATATAGATGGATAAATGTTTTTACGTTATTTAAATATTAAATTATATTTCAGAAATATGAATTAAGATATTAAAGTAAGTAAAAGTAAAAATAAAAATAAAATCCTGATAGGTTTCAGATTTTAATGGTCGCCCCAAAAGGTTTGTTAAGGTGGCTTAAGCTTTCGCTGAGCTCGCAGCCTATCAATCTGCTGTCACTCCTATTAACACATTTTTTTAATCTTTTATCTTTATTATTAAGCACCATTTCCTTCGCACTTAAGCCATATACAATTGAACAGCAAAACCATATAAATTTTGAAAGCAGCATAGCTTTATTCATTTAAAATTCCCGATGCAACGTTAAGTGTTGGCACACGTTTTTCTGCTTTTTAAATTTTTTTCTCATTTCACCATAAACTTTATTTATTAAATATCACGTTCTTGGCGCTTTCGCGATATAAAATTCGAATCCACAGCAAAATCAGAAAATATTCAAAAACAAAATATCTTTAGCATTTCCAATAGGCATCTGCATCGGCACTTTTCCCATACAACAAATTAGCAACTTTGCGTAAAATGAGCTCTGATAGCTCTTCAACTTTAAATTGGTACTTGCCGTACCTGAAGTTTCGCTCTATCTTTGACCACGAGGAGCGCTTTTACCAGATCAGGTTTAAAATTTTCAAACGTATACGTGAGGCTGCCTATTTCCCTAGACGAAGTTTCTCGATGCCTTTAAACCAATTTACTGCCTGTCCTCATAAAGCAATCGTTGCTATTGTTATTTTCTGCACTGTTTCTGGAAGAAAGTAGAGAATGGCTATCCAGATATTCTAGCAAGCTAGTGACAGACGTTCTTCCGTCGAATGTCAATGCGGGTTTCATGGAGACCTGCATCGTTTCAATCAGGTAGCCAAAATCTTCCATTATATTACCAAGATCTGGTAGAATTTGCGGTGTATATGATGATATCTCAACTGCACCGTAGTTGTCAGCCCTGAGTTTGAATTCAGTTGGACGCCACTATAGAGCCATTAGGTTATTTTGAAAGCAATGCAGGAGATGTAAAAGCAAGCAGGAGATGTAAAAAGTGAGCAATGCCCTCACCGGACCTCGAACCTCGGACCTCTCGAATACGCGCCGAGTGTGCTGACCATTACACCCCGAAGTCATGCTAAGAAGCCGAGAGAAATACCTTATATACTCTCCCATTTTAAAGAACGACTGGGGATTAGAGGACTCAATCGCTAAATCCTGGTGGTGAAGAATCATCATCCACCATCTTTTTCATTTCGGACGCCATTGAAGATTTATTAGATATTTTTGATGCTGAGAGACTTGAAAAATGAGCCATGCCCTCGCCGGGACTCGGACCTCTCGAATATGTGCCGAATGTGCTGACCATTACACCATGAAAGCATGTTAAGAAGCCGGTAAAAATAACTTACACTATATGTTGCATGTTGTTATCTTAATAAGATATTGTTACGAATTTCGTATATATGTAGACAATTTTAGTGAAATTATAAGTAAATTGTAGTATCCCTTGTATAATGTAATATGAAAGCCTCAGGATGCAAAGCATCGCCGGAAAAATAAAGTTACAGCATTAAGTCCATTTGATATTGACGTAAATGTTTATTTCGCCAAACTAGCGAGATAAAGCTAAGATATGCTATAATTTCGTATACAACTTTTGTCAGAAGATTTGGAGAAAAATCTCTAAAAGTCGCCAAACTTAGCCATATTTCAGTCCATTCCCTGTGTAACTGTAGCAACTGTAACTGTGCATGCCTTCCAACTATTTCGCAAAATCGAAGGTACTGGAAATTTGTCGGCGGACAGAGAAAACTATATAAGACAGCACAGAACATCACTTTTCGGTTAGTCCAGAGTTTAGAATATTGAGATTAGCGTATTGAGAGATTACTCTGTAAGCTTATGCTTCTAAGACTCTTAGCATTTCTTTGTGTTCAACGTTATTAGTAGTTCGAAGTGGTGACTACTGAATGTATTCTGTCATAATAGTACTGAATGTATTCTGTCATAGATGTCGATTACTTTTGTGTGGAAAATTCTAGAACTGTAGAATAACTTTGCAAAAATTAAATAATTAATCAAGTTTTCATCGGCTCTGTTTGCATTCAATTTATTACGAACCCATTTTTGGAAATTATAAGAAGGTTAATTTCAAATTTTCTTATGTTTTCAATTGAAAATTCTAAAATGAGAAAAAAGGTTTCACTTACCTTTCTTCTTCCAAAAGTTTTAATTAGGACCAAGCTTGCCTGGACAAAATTCTGACAAATGTAATTCAAGTTTATATTTATAAAAAAAACACTTTTATTTCAAATAAATCTTACATATCGAACACGAAAATACGCAGTTACAAAACGTCGCGCATCTACGCAAAAACAGGTGATCGAAAAAGAGTTGCAGCCGACGTCTTACATCTTTCTTGAGACCTGAACTCTTGTTACCAATGTTAATGACATAAAAAAACATAACATTTCAGGCCGCATGCCATCTGGTGAAAACATATTTGTCTATGTTTTATATTTTCTTTGCAGGCCATTTTCTACACAGCCCAAATTTGAGTTTTAAACGACTTATTGGTAAAACTCAAACAACAGTTAAACAGTCTCTTTCGCTGGTTTTATTAGTCTGCCATAACGTGGATGATGAGGCTCTGATGATCCAGCAGGGCTTAGATCATCAGTCGATAGGGTGAAAGGGTCAGTTGTCCTGTCCAGCACAGCTCCATTGTTAGTATCATTGGAACAGAATTGGCATGAAGTCTTTGCCGCGTTTGGGTGTCCGTCTGTACCTTGGTTTAAATTAATGGATAAAGAATATATTTCATAAGAATCTGAAAATGAGAAAAGTTAATAGAACAAAAACAAATTTGTTTCTTCCTCTTGCACTTCCAATGGGAACAATTTTCTCACAGAATGCAAAAAGGAACTATATACTGTTTCTACAAGAGGTACAATAACACGATAGTTGTTTCTAGGATAGAGTTTCGCTGTTCGCCCTAAATTCCTTTTGGTATTTCCCAACAAAGCTATATCCCCTTTATTTAAGATATTTTTTACCTTATACACTTCTCTCAATTGCCACAAATACTCAGCTCTGAAACACTTTCGTAGATCCCTTTTCACTCTAACGCGATAGGCATATCCCTTCTTCAACGTTTCCGCTCTAAGCTATCAAATGCTGGTACGCCGACGTTTCAAATATCTTGCAAGAAAATTGCAATTCGTCAAAGGTTCGAAGTCATCAGGATCTTCATAACATAAAGTCTTCAGTTAACCAAGCTTTCACAATCGCATAAAACAGTATTCATTTTTGCGTCATTTAATGACGTTTTATATAAAATTTTTCTGAAAACTCTCTTCTTAAGTCCAATCAGCCCTTCCCAGAAACCGCTTCACTAGAGGGCGTTAGGAGGTAGGAATTTCCACAGAATTAGATTTAGCTCTCCTACAGTCTTCAGTTTCTCTAAGTTCGCTTTTTCTAACAGCCTGGAAGTACCTTGTAGAATAGTAAAAATTTCTTATCATCTTCAGGTAGAGAAATTTGCAAAAAATCTTAGTTATAACCATTGTCTCAATAAATGACAGCTGGTCTTTCCTGTCATGCTTTAAATTTTTTCAAACCAAGAAGAACATTTTTAGTCGAAATTGAGGTTAACAATTCGAGATGCACTGCGCTGTAGACTGCACAAGCTAGAATCAAAATCGAAGCTTTTGTCCCACATTTGAGAAGAAGACCTGCAAGATCTGCTCCTATGGTATCGAAAATTGCAGTATCTCTTAATTGAGATAAAAGTGCTTCTGATACAGTTACAGATTTCGTCTTAAAGTTATTGCAGATGATATTAGCCCGATTTCGTTAATAGGTTTTCTAGTTTTCAGAATCCAATAATGCTCTCTAAAATGGCTCATAAGTATCGAACTCCGGCATGACCTAAATTTTCGTGTTTATAGATTATGAGGGCTTTCACAACTGGATGACTGGACGGAAGTATAATGTGCAAACGGACGGAAATATAATGTGCAAACTTGGTGATCACATCTGAAATATATTTCTATTCTTAATTTCAAAATACTATCCGGGTCTTTAATTTCCTATACAGAATTCAGTCTCTGGTCTCATTGTTGAATACATCTTCTGTACTTGCTTCAGCAAGGTTTGTTAAGCTTTTGTGATTTCGTCAGGCATCTAATTCTTTATTTATAATCTTTTATTTTTTTCAGATTTATTAAAAATCTAGTTATCAACGCTGTAACTCTTATAAATTTAATGTAAGAAGAATAATGGTGGAAATACTTTTCTTCACATTGAACAGAAACTGCCGTTACTTTGTTTCTCAAAACAAAAAAAATTTACGATGTCATACAGAATATAATTTTCATTTAATTTTCGTAACGGGGTAGTTCCGTGATAAATACTTCGCTTAAGCAGACTCTTTTGCGTAATAAGATATTTTTTCTCTCTTCCAAAAAAAGATTCATCACGACATTACAGCTGTCCGACGTATGAGTCAAGAAATCGAAAAATAAACAAGTTTTCTTTTTGTCTAAATTTACTTCCGACTAACGCAGTCAGTAATTCCTGCGCAGTTGAAAGGTCCTTTAAACTTTGCTTTTTACTGTGATTCCTTTTTCGGGAAAATTGTATCTGAAATCATATTTTCGATTGCATAATTCGAACGACGATTTATTATTAGAATAATCAGTATCAAATTCCTCAAGCTTCAAAAGTGGTTTAAGCTGTTAATCAACTAAGGCTAGAGCTTCAAATTTAATGGAAAGAATTTCTACCAGCTCGTCTGTCTTTCCAGTATTTAAATCTGTGTTTGTTAATTCAGCTTCTAAATCATTAACTGTCTTCGTAGCAGTTGTTCTCAGCGACTTACTTTCGCTTTTAATAACCCATAAGTTTGTGCTTCGGCCATATTTTAACATAGATACCAATTTCCAAGAATGCTGTCAATTCAAATTAAGTTCAAAATATGAAAATTTTCAGTAAATATCAAATAAAGTTCAGAATATAAAATGATTTAGAAAATGTCAATTTGTTTGTATTTATGCACACCACATTTCACTTTATCAATGTCAATCAACTCAAATATAAATTCGACATCCTAAGCTTCAATATTTCATAATGATAAAGTAAACGCGAGTTCGACATTCATGTTACTTCAAAATTATTTCTAGTTTGGATTTCAATAGTATTAATTAGTCGTTTTTAAAATCAATTAATCAAGCTCAATATCTCGGCAGGGGTACCATTTTGAAAACTAGGAGAAATTTAATTTCAAATTTCTTGATGCTTTCAATTCGAAATTCTAAATTATGAAAAACGGTTTCACTTACTTGTCTTCTTCCAAAGGTTCTAATTCGGGCCAAGCTTGCTTAGACAAAATTTCAACGAATTGTACTTGAAATTTATACTCCAAGAAAACATTTTTATTTCAAATAAATCTTACATTTCGAACACGAAGAACGCAGTTACAAAACATTGCATTCTACTAAAAACAGACGATTCATAAAGTGTAATAGTTGATGTCTTAGATCTCTTTTGAAAACTGAATTCTTGTTGCCAATATTAATGACATAACAGAACATAACATTTCACTCCGTGCGCCATCTGGTTATAACAGAATTGTCTGTTTTTTGTTTCTTTGAATGCCATTTTCGACAAACTCGTGAGCCCTTAACAATATTGATAACGTAAGAGAGAGAACAAAGGCTCAGTGTAGATATGTCAGTATAGTATTAAACCTATACACCATGGAACGATTATTCTCTTTCAGAAGTCTTAATTTTTTATCTAAATTTAGCGATCTGTCAAGTTGAAGCATGCAAATTTAGCATGCTTCTTCTTGACCGATTGGAATGTACTTTAATACATACAAGAATAAATAAATATATTTCTACTAATTAAATTTGAATCTGTTGAAGGTAGGATCATATATATCCACCTTAAAGAATTTTTTATCCTTTTGGGGTGGTTGCTTTTCTATATAATTAAAAAATTGTAAACTTACGTATTTACGTATAGACAATGACAATTTTTTTTGTTATTTAATTATGACTAGATCATGCACTTTTTGTTAAAATTTATCTTTGCAAATCTGTATAAAAATTATAAAAAAAAATTTTATTAATGCATTTAAAATTAGATTTCTAAAAAAACTGAAATTATTGTTTTGCTTTTTAAAATAAAGCATCAGAAACGTGCAATCGCACTAACAAAAATAACGAGTATTTTTTAAACAATGACAATTATAGTTATCAAACAAATTGATTGTAATTCCTTTCATGCCATTTCTGATCAGAAAATCCACTTTTTCATTCCATTTAACCCATATGACCAGTAGGTGAGAATCTTCTAAGAGTCTTTCAGTAACACAGAATAATCTTTCAGTCGAGAATCTCACAATACCAAGTTATTTGCATTCATGTAGTCTATTAAAATTCCATTTATATTAAAAATTAATTTCATTTGCATTAAACACTCCTTAGTCCTATTTTATATCCATTATATAGATTTAAATCTATATTGTTATATTAAACTGGCTGCAATAAAACCAAACTTTATCTTTACTATATTGAACTTATTCAAGGGAATAATTACGGCTTAGTATTAAGTGTTCTCAGAAAAAAAAATCTAATCGGAAGAAAAACACGCCAAAGAGAAACTCAAATTTAGCAAAGGAACAACCTTGTATTTTGCGTAGATTTAATCGAAAAACTTAATCAATTTCGAACGCAAGCAGGCCCCTCTTCATCAGGAGCAAAGACCTTTGCAAGACTTGCTAGGTTCTTTCTTTGCTAATTTTGAGATTCTTGAAAAAATTGTGATCAAATATCATTGATTGGCACTTTAAATTAAATTCTGTTTTAAAGAGCAAAAAAGAAAAATAAATTACCAGGCAATGTATATTTTTAAATAATACCTAATTAAATTCCTTAAGTTGTAAATAATGTCATCAGTAAATTTATTTTTAATTTAATGATAGTTGAACTTTCGTGTGCTGAAATGAAATGGATGAAAATAGTTGTGTCTGATTTCTTTCTCTCAGAAGATGTTATATCAAACATATTACTATGCTTCTAATTTCTACTTACAGACTTCCGTATACTTTTCTCTAAGGGATCAGGTACCGTTAGTAAATAAGCATTTCCAGTCTCTTGTGTGTTAATTAATGTAAAAGCGAAATCTTCAAAACGAGAGTTTTAATTACTATTAGCTTCGATGTCAATTTTACGTCTAATTTTTTGTCTGCCCATAGCACATTTATTAACGAAGGAACATCTTAACAGCTGCATTTAATTCCGGCAAGGCGAATCAAAAACTATTGATCATTTCAAATTCTTGGCATTTACATGCTGCGTTTGAAAATGAAAGGATATTTCATGTCATTTTCGTTGCTACATTGATCTTTCAGTTCACTCTGCTTTTCACATTTACTTTCATAGTTGTTTAACAAATACAAATTTGTCATATGGTAACTGACTAATCACTAAAATCAGTATAAAATTACACTAAAAAGAGAAAGAGAAACTTGAAAAGCATTAATCTTCAGCAAAGGTGTTTAAAAGAAACTTATCGTTAAAACAGCACTAAAAAAAGGGAGACTTTCGTTTTTAAAAAAACAAAACGACCTGGAAACTTAACTTTTAAAATATAGGTTTTCTCATGATGGCACTCCCTGTTCAATGACAACGAAACGGCACTATTTAACACACAGCAGGACGGCCCATGACAACTCTCCGCCAACACTTCCCAAAGTACCTCATTCCACGATTTGGTGAAATCAATTGGCCAGCAAGGTCACCAGACTTAGCATTTGAAGACTACTTCTTTTAGCGTTACTGGGAGGAAAGCATATACACTCATAAGCCGCAAACAACTGATGTGCTGACAGAAGAAATCACAAAGGAAATTACAACTGTTTCAGTTGACACGCTCTACCGCATCATTCTGCAGCTTGAAAACAGAGCTCAAGATTGTTCTTGTTTTAATGTGGCCAACTGAAAGACGTGATTTTCAAAACTTTATTAGCGTGCAAAAGTCCTGAATGTCACGCAATTTGCATTTAAAGTTATTATTGCAATTCCAAATATTTGCATTTAAAATACATCCCATCATTACACCGACAGTGTCTTTCAATGAATGAGGCCGGAGTTCAAAAATATAAATAGATTCCCATCATTATGGGACAACCTTCATATATATATATATATATATATTTATATATTTATATATATAGAGAGATACATACATACATACATGCATACATACATACATACAGATATAGATAGATAGATAGATATTTGCAGTACCATTTTACAACAGCGTGTTACTATGGTTACGAAAGATACAAAAAGTACGATAAGTTTAAAATAAAGTTATTACCTTTTATGAAGAATCACCTTCAAGTTTTCCCAGTTTCGAGGCAAGTTCTATACTACTTCTCTTCATAAACCGTGGTCTGTTGCATCCTAACTTATATTTTGAGTTCAGAACTCCCTTGCAAAACTAACTGATTTTATATAGTCTTAGGTCATGTGATCACATCATGAGTTTCCATTTAAGGTCAGAGTATAAATACTTGTTTTTATCAAGAAACTCTTTCTGAGAATATGCAGAATAGTTTTCTTATTCTCAAAAGAACCAAATTATGTTTAGCTGATCTACAAATATCCTTGCATCAATTTAGATCTACCACCTTTTTCAAGGCACAGAGCGTTCCACACTATATCGAAATTAACTTTATTCTTCATAAAGGAAATGCTATAGAAAGCAACCTATTGATTTATACTTGATTGCATTTCTTGACGTAGGATTTTTATGTTTAATTTAATGATAGTGTTCAATTCGATCACCGTAAAGACAAATTAAGAATCTTTCATTATTGCAGATACGTTATAAATAGAAACTGTTCATCATGTCTTTCGTGTCAATTATTGAGTTTCTGTTACATTAAATGATCTTTTCTTAGAAGGTGATGCAGAAGTTCTGAAATAATCATTATTTTTCTAGCTATGAACATAAAGCTAACTGCTATAAAAAGAAAACAGAGGTAATTATGTATGCAGAAAGTTTCATGCATTTAACTCATTAGGAGCAAGAATAGAATCTTCAGATACATAAATATTTTTATCATATAAAATACTAGCCAGTTGAGCGAGTAGCCGCCTAAAATAATTGTAATAAAAGGAAAAAATGATTTTAATGAATCCATTTAATGTCATTTCACAGGTCCAATTAGTAATTAACAATAACTGACATGAAAAATTGCATATATTGCTTTTAAAATGCTTAATTCTTTTAATTAATGGCAGGCAGATTAAATTTGAAAGGACAATTAAATGTCCTAGGAAACTTAAGCATTCATAAACTAAAAACAAGTAGAAAAATAACACTTAATTTTAAGTTTACATAGTTAATTAGTTAGTTATTAATAAATTAATCGTATTTTATAAAGTTTTATTGCTAATGTTTCATGAAAAGTATAGTATAAAAGAGATTAGAAAAAGGAAGATCACAAATCATGTAATGCGAATATGCAGTTAATAACATTTGAAGGCTGGAAAACGCATGTCTGCAATGTTATCCTCATAAGATGATTTGTAAATGCTTTATATTTTTGACGACGATGTTCTTAAACTGCGAAGTTTTTTAATCGGTTTATTTTCGGTGACGATAATTTGTATCAGGATGTTTTAGAAAAGATGTGTTTTCTCTTTGCATTCTATTCTCCCATGAAGTTTTGTATGACGACGTTTTCGCTTGGCGTTGTTTCTCCGCGACGTTTTCTTCTACGATGTTTTCGGCGGACACAGCACAAGTTAGGATGCAGGACTACGTGTATTCAGGATATGTTGGCTGTACTTGCCGCCGGTTTTCCGCATTGCGAACAAAATCACTCGTACATATATATATTCAAGTATACGTACTCCTTAATATCTAAATAATGGAAGCTAATGTGTTGCTAACAAGTTACCGGCTTTAAGGTTATTAAAACAGTTTCAACTACAGAAACCTTCATTTCTTTATAAATAACCTGAATACTTTTCCGCAAAAATCGTTATTCAGTTAAAAGTGAATGGTTTATTGTCGTATGAATGTAAAACTTTGTGTCTTTATAAATTAACGAAAAAAGCTAAAATGGTTTCTTGAAATAAATATCCTTCAGGTACATGAACATATATACCGCCACGTTTTTTCTACTATATAAATAATTTAAAATTTGGGTAGATATATAACATTATGTAACAGGAGTGGCCCTAGCGCGGCTCGCCAACAGCGTGCTACTCTTAAAGGTGAGTGGTGCGGTTCTTAATGCACATAAAATCTAGGTAGGAAATATGGTAATCTAAAATTACTCATGTTCCAAAAGAAAGTAATTAATTTATTTTATTTATTTTTAAAATGTTATCTGCAGGTAATTTTCCATTTCTTCCTTCCATACTTTAAAAATTATCTAAAAATAGACTTGTGGCTTTTAGAAAATCTTTGCGGTTCTCAGACTTTCCCGAATTCCAGCATGCGGCTCTTACTGATAAAAAGTTTGGTCACCGCTGCTATGTAATATATATGTAAATACTTTTAGAAATTCAGTTAGAACTATTTTAAATCTTCTGATAGTATAGCTCGAATCTTCTGAAATTTAACAAATTTTTTAACTTTCAAAACTCGATTTTGTATGCAATAATTCTGCAGTTCTTTTAGTTGATTAATTTGCTAAGTTGAAGCCAGAGATCTAACAGGAATCGTTCATGATATATTTAATCATATAATATTCTTGAAACACCTGTAGCAGATTACATAATATCGACAAAAGTCCTGTCCTGGCCTTTCTTCCCGCAACTAATGAACATAGACGTATATCTTAAATTACAAAAATGTTTTAAATCAGGCAAATCGTTACGTTTTGGTATTTTAAAATTTAAAATTATCAGGTTTATACAAGTTGAAAATTATATCTTTTCATATGGTTTCCGATTCCATACTTATATTTAGAAAAATTTCATATTCATCACAAAATTAATAAAACTTTGGCTCACATAATACAAACACTCCTCGATATATTTGATTTTAAAATTTGGGATGTTGTATCTCATTTTCAACTCAAATTTACTAGTACGCAAGACACTCTAAGATGTAACTTCGTTGTAAATTGTAGGCCGAAAATATTTTCGCATAAAAATTTCACAATGTTAAAAATACGTTATTATTATTCTCGTGCAGTTTTAATATTTTGTAACAGTAATCTAATAGTTATGCAAAACATTCATTAAATTAGGAATGTTTTTCATTTTCAATTTGTGCAATTTTTTAGGATATGCACTGTGGTAATACAGCACCTGTCTGTGTTTTCTAGAAATAGCCAGTGCTTTTTATGAGCCTGCCAGTGTTTTCTATGAGGTCCTGAGAATAATAGTTTTTGAAAAGCAGCATAAAGACAATATTGAAAGAAATGCTCATCCCTTAATCCAATAAACAACGGAAATTTTTTTCCTAAACAGATGTTTTATTTTTAGTTCCGTACGACTGCAAACATTTTGCTGTTCATTTTGTGTACGACCCCTTATTATGATTTTGAAATTTAAAGAAAAATTGCGATCCATTTTCTCTTGCGAGAGTTACGTATTTTGTACATCTTTTGTAATGAGTATGAAATTTAAGTTGTAAAGAAGGGAAGGTTTATAGCACAGCTGCTTGCAAGCTATTTCATAAACAGTGAACAGGAATTGTTATAACTGTTTATGAAATAGCTTGCAAGCATATTGTCTCAAATAGAATTCGAAAACAGTCTAATCTAATTACAAACTAATATTTATTTTATTGGATTTAGCTGAAATAAAAATAATAGAACATCCATTTGCTTCATGTAGTTATCATTTTTACACAACACATTCTTGGTTTTACCTGGCATTATTGTACTTTAACGTACCTCTTTCATTCAGGATGATAGGACATGTAGTGGAGTGCATATAATATCCCAGCATATCTCAGTATCAAACTGTAAACGTAGAATCTGTAAAAAGCAATTTTTCTGACCATTGCCAGAGAAGCGGATGATGTTTTATAAGCAGAAGAGTACATCGCTGCATTTTGCTAGTATCAATAGATATCAGCGACACATCAAAGTAACAGACCTTTGTCAATCTCCAGTGAACCCACTGACATATTCTAACGGCCACATATAACGAAAATATGAAGACTATTGGTCAACTGGTACAAATCGGAAGCAGAAACTCATTATATGGAAGTGCACATGTCATTTCTACCCAGCAATCGTTATGCGATTTCTGTTCTGGCATACTGGTTAATCTTTACTAATCGCCTCATTCTATCCTGATTCCAATTCAAAACCTAACACCACGTGATATAATTCCGCATACTGGGCACTTTGTATGCGGAATTATTATATCACTATATACGGAATAATATCTACTGTTAATTATTGTGTGAAGAGCTTAGATTTGCTTGATCTACGTAGACGAATTCCCATATTAAGTTTCTTTAAGAGTCGCCTCATTCTACTCTGATTTCTATCGAAAAGCTTTGCACCACGTTAATTCTGTATATTGGACACAGTATGACAATCATTACACTACTCCGTGAACAGCTTACCTTTGTTTGAGCTACCGGGACGAAGGACTTGTGAAACAGAAATACTTGTTGATTTAGATCACACAATCCTACGGTACTGATAGTGTATAAGCCATACAACTGCACATTACGAAAGCCGTTCTAATATTTCTTACGTTATAGGACAATTAGGCATTTATATGGATAATGAAAAATCATCTAGCCCTCGCTGAGATTTAAACGTCGAATGTTTATGGTGCCAACCGTTCATGTTGTCAGTTATACCGCGAAGGAGGCTAATGGGGAAGAGTGCGAAAATTCCTTATATTCTCCATCGTATAAGAGCAACTGAGAAGAAAGCAGACTTATTTGTCATACCCTGGTCATGAAAAATTACCTTCCACCGTTTAATTGAGTGCTTTTGTAGAGTCTCTTACATTTTCGTGCTAGCAAAAAACACGAAAAATTAGCTACACCGTTGCCGTGATTCGAATCTTCCGACTGCTGGCCGGCTGCCCTACCAAGTGTGCCACAAGGATAAACAAGCAGTAAGGAAAGTGAAATATCTTTATCATCTTCTTCTTCTTACTAATCCCTCTGATCTGAATCACATCAGATTCGTTAATTTATTCGCCTTCATAACTTCCAACACGAAATTAGGTCTCTTTAGCAGATCTTTACGCACCAAGGCAACACAACTAAGTAGATGTTGCGCAGTAGCTTCATGGTTTTTACACATCTTTGTATTCTCCCTCACTTCAGCGCCATCTGGGTAGAAGGGAATTTCAGTCACCAGGCTAGATGTGATGAATTATCGTCCACCCAAATTTAGTCCAGAGCAACATTAAAACTAGTAGGCATATTTTCAGGGCATGAAGCATGAGAAAATCAACTATGCCATTGTCAAGATTCGAGTTCTAGATTTCCAAATGTCATTCAGTCATGCTATCTTTTACACCCCGAAGGTACGCAGTGAGGAAAGAGAACATTCTTTATATTCTCCTCCACCTAAAGGGTGAATGAGAAGGAGAAAAAACCTAGTCACTAAATCCAGAACGTTACGAATTATCTTCCATCACATTTTAGTCGGACACCATTGTATAGATATTTAGAAACTAGGAGATATCTGCTATTCCATCTTCATGATTTAAACCACGGACCTTCCCATTGTTAGCTGGACTTTCCACCAATTACACCGGGATAACACATAGTAAGAAAGAAAAAATTCCATATAACATAGTTCAGACCACATATTTCGGAATGCATGAAACTAAATTCACCGAATGATGTTTCCTACTTAGGAAAGGAGGGATATCGATTTTGAACTTAAAATGCAAATGCAATTTTATTATACTCAATATTTTTAAAAATTATATTGCGGTACTTAATAACTATTAATATCTTTCATCTGTCAAAATGTTTTGAAAGATTAGACAACTATGCTTTAATATATTTTTAACGTATTTCTCCCGCCTTCTTCGCATGCCTTCGTGGTGTAGTGGACAGCACGCTCGACGCGTAACCGAGAGATCCGTGGTTTGATTTCCGGCGAAGGCATTGCTCATTTTTCACATCTCCTGCTCCTAAATTAACTAATGTCTCTACACTGGCGCCCGAACTAAAAAGGTCGTGGATGATGATTCTCCACCACCAGGATTTGTCGATTGGGTCCCCAAAACACCAGTCGCACTTTAAAAGGGGGAGTATGTAAGGCATTTCTCCCCGCTTTCTTCGCATATGTTCGTGGTGCAGTGGTCAGCAGGCTCGACGGGTAACCGAGAGGTCCGCGAAGGTGCTGCTAATTTTTCATCTTTCCTGCATCGAAATAACCTAATGTCTCTACACATTTACTAATTTAGGTTTACGGAATGAAAGATCCATTTTGTAGCTAATAAAATGGAAAGCTTTGTTAACTGTAGAAAGTTTAAGACTTAAACAATTAGTACTATTAATTACCGTCTTCTGTGTTAAGCAGTATTAAATAATTAAAGTTCTTAAGAGTGAAGATATCCAAAGAGATAATTTTCCCCTTCACAATGGGAAACCGCTGTTATGTAGATAATAGATATACACACTTAAAATAAGTTTATTTTCCAATAAAGCCGACCATAATGCACCATTTCAGAAAACTAGGTCACAGTTGTCGAGTAAGTTTAAATATAGTTCTGTGTTCAGAGCTTTAATCTTATGAATGAAGTGTTGTTTAAAATTCTAAAGCAGTAATGGGTTTTAAGATATCTGCGGAAATCTCGTATTTTTCGTTCACGAGGCAAATATACAACTTTGAAAGATTCAAAACTAAAATTCATGAAGCATTTTGGTAACAAATAGATGAACGTATCCTTTCATGTTTTCAAATTTTGGCAAAGTTCAATCATTCAGCTGATGTTTTCATCAAAATGGCATTTGGAAAAAATCATAAAATGCTCTGTGTGTATTTCGTGATTTAAAGGGCTATTTTTTCTCTTCTTTATGAGTAGGTTATTCTAGATATATTCAGTGGAATACAGTGGTCTTCAAATTTTTTTGACTCGTGAAACCCTTAGAATTTTAAAGTGTTTTCGGGGAAACCTATTCCACCCTTAGAAAATTATATATGTTCTCATTAGTAACATTAGCCTCGTGCTCCAAGTGGCACGTACTATTGCATTATAATTAGTGGCAGTGGTGTGCTTACACGCTTTTCACACAAACTGTAGAAGGCTAGCTCTATTGATGTTACTTGCAAACGCCTTTCATATTTTGCATTTAATTTGTTTCTGTATTTTGCTTTTGTTTCCACATACGTTGAGAAATACTTTTCACTTAAATATGAGAACATTGTTCCGAATGGCATTAAAAGGTTTTTAGCCATGAAAAACTTCTAGGTTTTCTTCATGAATCTACAACTAAAACTGAGGAGCTAATGTGGAATCCGTGGATATGTAGGTAAGTTTTTTCTTTTCGTTCGTTTGAAAGCATTCTGTATCCCAGTACACAAACCGATTTTGATCCAGCCATAGTTAATTATTTTCTTCTCGAAAATATTCTGTTATAATTTTCCTCAATTGAAAAAGGTGTTGCATTACATAATTTTGGACACTGTTATCTAAATTCAATTCATTTTCTACTAGAAAACAGTTTAGCTTTGCAAAGCAGTACACATCATTCTCTTAGACATGTGATGACCACATGTTAAGTTTTGAAATTAACCTATAACTAGATGTATAAGGTACTTTCTTCCTCCTTTCTGCATGCCTTCGTGGTGTAAGGGCATTGCTCATTTTTCATGTCTCCTGACGTCGAAAAAATTATAAATGACTCTACAGCCCAAACTAAAATTTGGTGGATGATGATTTTTTACCACCAGGATTTGACGTCTGAATCCCCTAATCCTCAAGCACACTTTAAAATAGGGAGTATATATGGTATTTTCTTCCTCCTTTCTGCCTGCCTTCCTGGTGTAACGGTAGCATGCTCGTATTCGAAATGTCCCGGCGAGGGGAAATGCACATTTTTCACATCTCTTGCTTCAAAAATGCCTAATGATTCTGCAAATATATCTTTATGTTTTTTAATTAATAATACGCTTGTCAACTAGAATCAGTGATTTATAATTTTTTTTCGAATTTTTAATTTGAAGAGTGGAACCTTGAGCTTTGACTCACGGAGCCCCGGAGTTCCGCGGAATGCAATTCGAAGATCACTCATGTAGATAACTTAAATGCGGACAATATCACGCATTTAGTAAAATAGAAATGCATAAATAAAAGAAGTAGAAACAAATTTAGTGAACAAGTAGTTATTAGATACTTTACGTAATTAATCAGACATCATTAGTTATAAAATAAATAATGATAATGAGATAAATAAATAAAAAAATGAGTTAATTATTTGAAGCTTTATGTAATGAATGAGGTATTTGTTCAATTAATTTGTTAATTATTAGATGCTTTATGTAATTAATTAGCTTAATGCTTATAGAAGAAATTTTCAAATTTTAATTTAGTATCCATTTCTTAATCAGTTACGGATCATTTGGTTAACTTTTGTGTCTTAGAATATTAATTTTAGTAATAGTTCGACATTTTAAGAGGAAATGTTGAATACAAAATACGTTATTTTTAATTATCTCAATTATGTAAAATTAATAAAAAAATAATTCTTCCCTGTAATGGTATATATAGATAATAAATATAAATTACAAAATATCATTCACAATAAGAAAGGAAATGACCCAGGGTTCGCCATATTTTGAACACATCCGAGCATGCGAAGCTCGAAGACCTAATTTTTAATTTCTTTATTTCTTTTATGTTTTTGGCGAACCTAATGAAATTATGATAAACAAACTCAGCGATTTCGAGTAAATGTTTTGCAACTACCCGAAATTAAATATTTTTGTCTTCCACACGCTAGTGTACTGCCACTCGGCAAACTGAAAAGTATTTAATATTTCTTTGGAATTTAATCTATCGGTTACTGATAAATAAACTGCTCGATTTAAAAGTAATAAACACAGTTCTCTGCTATCAGTAATTACTGGTTGGAATCGTGAAATGATACTAGCTAGATTCGTTAAAATCATTATACATATGTTTTTTTCTACTTCCTCGTACGCAGTAAAGGAAGCATTGTAATCACGAAAAATTCCGGGTACCATATTTCAACGAAAATATCCATGTTGACCGCTATCGAATGCAATTTAACGATGTTCTTGCGTGACATTTGTACGTACGGACGGAATAAAGACTTTTCCCCAAACAAATTATAAAACTGATTTAAAATGGATTCAGAAAAGAATTTTTTTCGTGACGTCTGTACGTATGTATGTATTTCGTATAACTCAAAAACGAGTAACCTTAGAAAGTTGACATTTTGTATAGAGGACTGCTATAGCATGCTGTTGCACACCTCTTTATTTGGTGCCAATCGGCCGCACCAAAAATATATAAATAAATATATATATATACCCGCCCTGTTACTCGACTCCGTGGGCTCAGTTTTTTTATTCTTATACGTTGGTAAATTGTGCATTCTTTGCTTTAAAAATAATTGAATTATGTTGTTCTTATCTTCCGGGTAAGGTTTGTATGCCTTTAGTAAATCTGCATGCAATATTTGTGGAATTATCAACAATTTAAAAGTTGTTTGAGTGTTGCTAAGCCTAATTTTTCGTCTATAGCAGCCATTTTGTTTGCATTTGAAACTTAGCAGAATAGTGGTTTTGTTGGCAATCTAAAGAAACTAAGCTTCGCAACAACAAAGATAACGCTTTCTTTTATTATTTCGAATTAAATAATGCTTAATCCATTATGGAATTATTATTTAATTAAAAAATTTTTAAAATTGACTCAGCATAGCGTTCACAACAAGTTTGCAAAGCACTTGTTGTGGTTTCTATGCTTTTTTCTGAGTGAGACCAAAAGTAAACTTTTAGTTTTGTGCACCGAAAAATCTGCCTTCTTGACCGCTGGCTGAGTTGCTTGTTTTTGCGTAGAATAATTTTAATTGAAAAATTGTTTTAAATGTATTTATTTTTTATATTTTTCTATATTTTCAATTTTTAATAAACATATTTTGAGAGTTTATGTATTTTTGTCTTGTCGCGAAGTGATAACTGAATTATTTGAATGAGAAATATATCTCTAATGAAATTCGAGGAAATAAGTTTAAATGAAATGCAGCAAAAAATGCATATAATTTAATATTCCGTAGAAGGAAATCATGTGGTGTACACATCAAATTTTTTCTTTTTATAATAATTATTTTATACGGCTGGTCACGCAAGCGGTTGGAATTTTAAAAAATCTTAAAAATCTATCTAGAAATTTTAAACAAGAAAGAAAATCTAATTAAGATAAAAAAAGTTTTCTTCTCTTATTTCTAAACGAAAGCCATTAAGTAACACCATTTTCTCGATCTGGATACTCGATCGAAGTCCTCACTCTGGTGAAGCTACGTCATTTAAAGATGGGTAATTACTAATGCGATATTAGTAAAAAATTTGGAAAATGTGTTGCCACTCATTTCTGCAGAGATAGCTTTTCTTTTTCTATTGTTTTTCATTGAAACGGATTACATTATCTACGTATACATAGATGAGCTTATTTTTCCACCGGTAATGACAGAATAAAATGTTTTCTAATAGCTTCAAAAAGTGTGCTTTGGAGGAGACGCCATTTTTAAAAGCGTTCTTCACTTCAATTTTTCCACCTTTGTTTCTATTAGTTTGTTTCTCGTCATCCATTTTAAAAATCAAGAGCTTTATCGTCCATTTCTCAGAAGAGAATGCCAGAATGATCTTTGAAATACTCTTGCTGGCAAAACTGATCTTCAGTTTCTTATTAAAATTAAGTTTTATAATTTTTTATATCTAAAAAATACCACAGATTTTTTTCTGGTGCACAGGGTCAAGTAACCGAAAGTCACGCTTGTCAAATTTTCCAGTATTGTGGATATTCCAAAATGGCCATTAATGGCAAACTGTGTCAATGGATAACACCCATTATGCTGCGAGTAATACATCACTTGAAGTTTCAGTTACAGTTTATGTTGTTAGCTTTAGAAACAAACCATGTGTTTGGTGCAAAATGGAGATGAGTTTCTTTCAAGTAGAACGAATTTTTTTTGATTGAGTATTAATTACTTTGCGAAGCATAAATTTGATTACTATGACATTTTTCTCTTACTGTTTGTTTATGATTGCGACATTTTATTTCTTCGTCCATTTTGTCAGAATTTAAGAGAAAGGAAGGGCCATTGCATTTTCTATAATTGTGAACTATTCATATTTCTCGATATCTGTCTACCAAGTGAAAATTCATAGTATCATTGTCTTATCAAGTACATGTACATTTCGTAAGGTCTCTCTAAACTTCTAGTAAGAACACGTTGCGAAATAATACTCAGTCATGATAAAAAAATATTAAAACAGAGGTTTTTTTAAAAAAATTAGCTTTTATTTAAAACTCATAAAGTATTAATAAACGGAAAGGAGAAAATAATTTACGTATAGTTTAATGGAAACAATAAATTAAAAAATTCACTTTTCAGAATTCGTCTGCAATAATATGATAAGAATGATAAAAGCAAGGGGCGCCTTTGATAATTTTATGAATGTAATGGATTATACGTTTGAAAATGTAAATAAATTAATATATTTTATTATTTATGTGCGCACACTTTTATTATTCATGATATAAAATCGTACATGAATTCTATAAAGAGAATTTTTAAATCTATTGTTCCCATTAAAGAATATGATAAGCTATGTCCTCCTTTAATGTATTAATTATTTTATGAGTTTTAAATAAACTTTTTTTTTAACTTTTTGAATATTTTCAGTCTTAATGACTATTATCAATCGAATTATTCAACTGAAAAACAGTTTTCAATATCGACTAACCATTCTCTTATTTATAACCATTTTGTTAGGATGCAAAACACAACATCGATTTGGCAAGAAACGGCGTTAAAAATCTCATATAAATGCCATTTAAAAGATGTTTTCGTACGCTCTTCGATGGTGCAAACAACACAGTTACGAGAATTTTAATTTTCTCAATAAACGAAGATATATGTAAACAATAGTTTCAACATTCATTTTAAGAAATTCACCACATTGTATCAGGACTTAGTGTTCTGTGCATACTCTTTGCAAACATGGTGAATTACTTACAAGGTTCTTATCCTCAAATTCTAAGTCCTGAACTGGAACAGTGAGCGGATAATACGCTATGTTCTGATGTAACTGCTGGGCTGGAGAATAACTGCACGTGAAGGGATTTGAAATCCTCTTTTATTCAATTACTATTAAATACAAACCTCCCAATTCGGGAGAGATACAGAACGTAACAGACCACACTTTGGTCGAACTTAACAATCAAATAAATTTAAATAAATTAAAATATAACTTAAATTAAACTTTGCTTCGCAGAGCAATTCGCGGAAGTTGGCCTCTACCGAAAAGGGTGCGTAGCAAGGTATACTAAATACTACCGCACTTTAATTTATTTTACAATGCAATCACGTAGTAAGCACTATGGCTTATAAATTTAAACTGCTAGCTGGTCAGGCGAACGTTGAGCAGCGTGACCGTGATCTGAGGCAAAGCTCTCACACACCGAGAGGTTTCTACCTCTGGCTTAAATAGTGCTTGGCTGAACTTCAAAAATTAGCATAAGCTAAAAACGCGCGCTTCTTCTGACAGGAAGTTGAAGCAGAGAGGAGATAGAAAAGATTTAAATTAAAATAAACTTGGTTAGTTTAACTAAAACCTTACAAACTTCCCGCCAGAATTGCGATAGTTAAACTACTTTGGTCCAAACGGACCATGTTGAAAACTAGCAATTCTAAATAGTCGAAAATTTCACTGTTCTAAACTTAGGCCAACTCTTACAAGGCAATATATGTTTGTGTAAAATACAGACGAAATTTTCTGGAACAACAATCTTCAACATTTTTTTTTTCAAGTCTTATTCTTCAAACAGTCTTACTCCTTCCAGCAAAATCTGGAAGGAAAACAACTTTAGTATGACATAATAACAGAATAATTCTAAGTGGTACAAATCCTTATTTTTTTTTTTTTGTGTAATTTTGCACACACACATTATCATTCAAGCACAATTAAATTCTTCCCCCGTATGCTCTCTCACCGGTGTTGGATGTAAAGCAAACCGCCATTGCGGGTTTTTATGTGTTCGGGGGTGTTCAACTCTTCCACCTACAATCGACTAACATTAGTTAGAACTTGACATACGAGACCTGAAAAAAACGCCCTATAACCAGCTAATCCTAAGGTTCTCACTAGCTTTATGTCTAACACTTTAAGTGTATTTGGTGGAGAGCCTAATTAACACTTGCATTCTAAAATAGTCAATCTTTAACTTTTCATGCATACAAATTCGCAGTTTGCACACAACATTCACATTAATATTGCACTTAACGTGCATTGCTAGCATAATATTATTTGTTACATTTCATAACACATTAACAATTTCATAGCAATCCTGAAATGCAAATAGAGGTTAAATTTCTAAGCTTACAGAAATATAGGTTAAATTTCTAAGCTTACAGCAAGTGCTTCCTATTCCTTTCTCAAGGTACTTTCTTGAAATATCAAATTACATTGAATTAATAGTCTACAGACTAAATCGTGTTTTTCAATTTTCCGAATTTTCATTCTAGACATTTTACAAGTCTTTAGACAAAGCGTCATACAAAATCATTTAGTTAACATATTCTTTTCAGCAATTCATTGCTTTTACAGAATTAATCTATTTACAAAACATTAAGTGATTTTAAATCTTTGAAAATTACAATTTCTTTTAACAAAACATTTTACTTTCCATATGAGGACTTATCGCTCACTTGGCGTAAAAGTCAACCTCGCTTGAGGTAAAATCAGCCCTGCAACTTGCAGTATACTCAAAAATTAACTAAACTTTTGAATACGAAATTGTACTTATCTTATTATGATCGTCCATCCTTTTCTTGGCCCAATCTTTAAAACTTGAGTAAGTTGTGGCCTGGTTCAGTTTCCTCGTTTTTCGTTGTTCTTTCGGAGCCTGCTCGTCTCTTTTTCTTTTGAAATTCCGTCGTTGTATCCTCGGCAATTTCCTTTGTAGAGGAGGTTGCTCCGCTGGACGTTTGGTGGACTGGGCCCTTCTCTCCTGGGCCCTTGCTCGTTGCTTGTCCTGGTTCCTGCTGTATTCGGGAAGTTGATTCTCAGGCTGCAATCGACGTTTCTTGCTTCTCAGGCACCTGTCCGATGATTCCACAGTTCTTTTGGATACATTGGGCTTCCCTTGCCCATTCTGCTTTCTTCTCTTGGTGCGCTCGTAATTCCGTTCGTAGATTTGTTCACCTGCATCGTGAGACTTTCTTTTGAAACCACCTTTTTGGTTCTTATTTCTTTGTTGGGGGGGAGCTTTCTTCTTCTGACATTTCGATGCCGTTGTAGCTGGTTCCTGCTGTTTTTGCTGACGTATATCTTCCTGGCTAGTCGATTGCCTCGGATCCTGAAACGAATCTTTAAATACAGCCATTTTGCTGCGATTATAGAACGGTTTTATTTGGTCCACATTCGCTTTGAGCGTTTGACCATCATTTCTTTTTAATATAACCACTGCCCCCGTAATTTGTTCAATTGTGAACGGGCCTTCAAAACGCGGAAAAAATTTCCCCACCTTTTCCTCTGGGGCATTTGACAAGTTGTGTTTAATCTTCAACACTTCATCTCCCACATTGTACTTGACCTCTCTTCTTTTTAGGTCATAGTACAATTTCTGTTTTCTTTGGGCCATTTCTATATTTTCCGTCGCTTCCCGTATTAACTTTTGTATATCACTCATTTTAAATTCTTCTGCCCTTTCCTGTACAAAGAACAGTTTATCTAGGGGGGTCAAGATCTTTCTTCCTAAGAAGAGTTCAGCGGGTGTTTTTTGTGTAGTATCGTGTTTGGCGGTCCTAAGTGCAAATGCAAATTCATTTATATGGCTATCCCAGGTAGAGTGATAGTTTTTCACATAACTACGAATTATTTTCACTACATTTCTATTCACCCGTTCCGCTATGTTTGACTGCGGACGATACGGGACCATCTTTAGATGACGTATGCCCAGTTTTGCACACATTTCCTCAAACATTTTACTAACAAACTGAGGACCATTGTCTGAAATAACTTTTAGGGGCGCCCCGTATTTTAAAATATACTTATTTAGAATTGAATCTACTACAATTTTTGCAGACGCGCGTTTTAACGGAATTAACTCTAACCATTTGCTAAAATGATCCACTATAACTAAAAGATATCGGCTTTTATTAACTTTACTTCGAGGGTAAGGTCCAAGTAAATCGATGCCTATTATTTGATTTGGGAATTCTGATTTAATACTATTTAGGAACCCGGCCGGGCGGAAATTAACATAATTATTTAATTGACATGTTGGGCACGACTGGACATACGCCCTAGTAAACTTTTGCAGTTCTGGAAAGAAAACTGCCTCGCGAACTCTCTGAACAGTTTTTCTTATACCTAAATGAGCCGAAATGGCACAATCATGCAACTCTTCTAATACATTCAACCTCATGCTAGCTGGGATAACCGGTCTATATTCATGATTCTCATTAGTAGCTTTCGTATAGAATAACAGTCCGTCAATTAATTCGTAATTTTCGGCCCTATTTCTTATCGGCACAATATCCGGATGATTGAAATTCTCAGGGTCGGCCAAATAATTGTATATATTTTTGAACTCCGGATCTTTTTTGAGTTCGGCTATTACTGTTTCACGAGAATCTAATACTTTGGATGTTAACATGGCTATCTTAATTACACTTCCATTTTCATCTAAGTTAATTCTGCTTAAAGCATCTGCCACAACATTTTCCTTTCCCGGCGTATGTTTAATTATTAGGTTATATTCCTGTAATTTGAGAGCCCACCTTATTAATCTGGGTGATAAATTTTTTCCAGAATAGAGTCTAGTGACCGCCGCGTGGTCGGTATATACAGTTACTGGAGAACTTCCAAAGAACACACGAAATTTCTGTACTGATGCTAACACTGCGAGAGTTTCTCTCTCTGTTGCGGAATAGTTTCTTTGGGTTTCATTTAATGTTCGGCTGAAAAAAGCCACGGGCTGACCATTTTGGGAAAGCACTGCACCAATCGCGAAATCTGAAGCGTCCGCTGAAATCTCTAATCCTTTATCCCCTTCTGGAAATTTTAAGACGGGAGCTTGAGTCAATGCGTCTTTCAATTTTTGAAACGCCAAGTTGGCTTCTGCTGACCACGAAAACCTAGCTTTTTTTCTTTTCAACTTTAGCAGTGGCTCAGCTATTTTTGCAAAGTCTTTAATGAAAGCCCGGTAATATGAACACATCCCGAGAAACGACGATAATTTCTTCGCTGTTTTAGGAACAGGATAATTTCTAATGGCTACTATTTTTGACTGATCCGTTTCGATTCCCTTTTGGGAAATTTTAAATCCTAAATAACGTAACTCTTTTGCGGCAAATTTACATTTAGACGCATTTATCTTTAAACCAGCTTCGTTTAACAATGAAAATACTTTTCTTAAATCTTGTAAGTGTTGTTCTAGAGTACTACTCGTAATTATAATATCGTCTAAATATATGAAAGTGCTTTTACCAAGGACTGGTCTTAAGACGATGTCCATACATCTTTGGAACGTTGCCGGCGCGCCGGATAATCCGAACGGCATTCTAAGAAATGCGTACGTACCAGATTTCGTTATGAACGCGGTTTTGTGTACGTCCTCGGGTTTTACCCCAATCTGAAAATAGCCACTCGTGAGATCTAATGTAGTCATGTATTTTGTAGACGAAATATTTCGAATAATTTCTTCAATTATCGGCAACGGATATACAGGATATTTTGTAACTGAATTTAACTTGCGATAATCTATAGCAAAACGCCACCGCTTCGGGTGCGTAATCGGGTAATCATTATTTTTCTTACACAGGACAACGGGGCTAGCATAACTGCTAGAAATTGGCGTGATGATTTTATTCTTTAACATCTCTTTAATATGATGTTCAATTATTTCTTCTTTTGTCCTATCATATCTATATGGCTTTTGCCTAACTGGCTGAGCGTCCCCCGTGTCAATGTCGTGGTTCACCACCTGCGTAAAGCCTGGTACATCACTAAATAAATTCGCAAAGTGACTTACCAGACCTTGGATTTTCTCTTTTTCCTCTGCTTGTAAATGTTCCAAGTCCAGCTGCGGGGGCTTATCATTCTTCGCTTCAATTGGCTTCATATTTAATGTTAGTTCTCCCCCCTTGAAATCAATTTTTGCTTCTGCCAAACTAAAAAAGTCCACACCTAGAATAATACAAGTCTGCAGGTTACGCACAATATAAAACAGGATTCTTACCTGTTCGTTGTTGATACGCACGAACAATGGTACTTTTCCTAAACAGCTACATTTTTCTCCTTGGGCCGCTATGACATCCGTGTCTCTTGCACTAAAAATTCTGTAACGTCGAAAGTGCTTCTTAAAGAATCTTTCCGATACGAAGCTGCTTTGGGCTCCTGTATCCAAGAGGGCTGTCGCCGGTATGTTGTTGATTAGAACTTCAATCTTCGGCAAACTCAAATTCTTAACGACCACGGTGTTTAAATTGATTTTGGAAGGGTTTTGCGCTGCTTCGGACTTCTTCACCTTCCTCGAAGAAATCCCTCTTAGTTTAAATTCTTTTTCTTCTGGTTGCCCTCGGAATCTTTGCTTGTTCTTCTATTAAATTCCCTTCGTTCGCCGCTCGCTTTAGGAGACACATCTTTCTTCGGCCATTGCTTCGCCTTATTCCCGTAACTTTGATTTTGCTTTTGCTGCGGTCTTGGCGAACTCCACTGACTTCTTCGCTCAAATTGGCGTCGTCGTTCGTTGTCGGCTGTTCTTCGGCTTTCAAATTGTACCGCGAGCTCAAATAATCTGTCTAATGTTGTTGGATTTCTTAGTTCGATGAAATCTTGAACTTGGGGCAGTAGCCTAGGAAGTATAACTTGAATAATTTCAGGATCCGGGCGACTTCCATACAAAAGCTTGAAAACTTGAATTTTCCTCAAAATAAAATTAGACAAATCTTCTATTCTTTCTTGGTATCGGCTAAACAGTTCAGCTTCCAATCTGGCTCGATCTCGCACCACGGGAAATGCTTTCACTAGAGAATTCTTGAAATTTTCATACGTGTATGTGGGGCTTCCTGGTTCCCCCAAGAGATTCTTTCCGATGCACTTGAACCAACTTAGCGCTTGGCCCTTCAAAGCGCTGGTAGCAAGAGCGACTTTCTGAAATTCGTGGACTGGATATAGCATGAAGTGGGAGTCTAGCTTTTCCAGGAAATTGATTACGGCTGTCTTGCCGTCAAAACTTGCCGCTGGCTTCATGGCTGCTCGCATGGTTTGTACGATGTAGCCGAATCCTTCTATGCCAGGAGGTGCTATCTCAGGATTCTGGACAGGTACAGCAGGTGTCTCAGGTTCGTCTTCTTGTTGTTGAGGCCATCCTCTTCTTTTTGTGCGGGCGCCACTATCAGGACTTAGCATTCTGTGTGTATTCTTTGAGAACATGGTAAATTCTGTAAAGGGTTCTTATCCTTACGTTCTAAGTCCTGAACTGGAACAGGGAGCGGAAGGTACGCTATGTTCTGATGTAACTGCTGGGCTGGAGAATAACTGCACGTGAAGGGATTTGAAATCCTCTTTTATTCAATCACTATTAAATACAAACCTCCCAATTCGGGAGAGATACAGAACGTAACAGACCACACTTTGGTCGAACTTAACAATCAAATAAATTTAAATAAATTAAAATAGAACTTAAATTAAACTTTGCTTCGCAGAGCAATTCGCGGAAGTTGGCCTCTATCTAAAAGGGTGCGTAGCAAGGTATACTAAATACTACCGCACTTTAATTTATTTTACAATGCAATCACGTAGTAAGCACTATGGCTTATAAATTTAAACTGCTAGCTGGTCAGGCGAACGTTGAGCAGCGTGACCGTGATCTGAGGCAAAGCTCTCACACACCGAGAGGTTTCTACCTCTGGCTTAAATAGTGCTTGGCTGAACTTCAAAAATTAGCATAAGCTAAAAACGCGCGCTTCTTCTGACAGGAAGTTGAAGCAGAGAGGAGATAGAAAAGATTTAAATTAAAATAAACTTGGTTAGTTTAACTAAAACCTTACAATTGTTTTGTCATTGACAATAGTATCTGTGCGAAGTTTGAGCTAGATAGCTTATCTAGAAATAGTTTTAAAATCAAGGACAAAATTTTGACCTCAGTGACAAACGCTTATGAGGAAATTAAATAAAAGCTTTTAAAAATGCAGCTAGTTTGAAAAAGAATTCTAGAGAGTCGTGTAATTAATATTTTTTATTATTCTTGTTTTAAAAAATTGTAAAAGAAGTTTGTTTCATAGCCTTTGAAAATTAAAAATCTTTATAGCAGATATATTTATCGGATGTTCGAATTTTACAAAGTCCCATAAAAGAATATAATATTACGCAATAAAATTCAGAAAATTAACTTTTAAAAAAAATATTGGAGAAATATATAGAAGCAAATGATATGGAAATAAGTAATAATGGCCTGCCGGATTTCATGACAAATAATTTTAAGCCGTAATCAATCCTTAAACTGTCTTTTTTATCTGAGTTTGAGGAAAAGAATTGTAAATGTAAAATCTATGTATGAAAAGGGGAGAGCAAAAAGCATTTATAAATTGGCTCAGTTTAGTTTAGTTTATTATTATGACAAAGCAAACTAAGCAAACTAAAACATCTCTGCCTAAGGGGACGGTTGCTTTCTTGGAGGACTTTTGTGACAGGGAAACTGTCTCGTACAAACGTTACACATGAGAAAACCACGAATATGCGCATGCAGCCAGCCGTTCGTCTGAATTCGAACCCCGGTAGTAACTACCAGTTTTCAAAGATTCATTTATAAAGTGGCAGAAGACTTCTATACTAAGCTGCAAGTAATTATTTTAATTAGAATTTCATAAATTATATTTTGCTCCTTTTTTAGAAATTATAAATTATTTTTCAGTGAAACATTTAATATAGTATGTGCTGTAAATGTTTTGAAAACTACCGGTTTTATAAGCAGAACGGAACTTTCTAAACACAAGATTGTAGCCCGTAATACTTTAACACTTTGTATAGAACGTACTTTGTAATAACTTTACGGGGTACCAGTGTTGTACGTTGTCTAACGCATGTTCTAAAAACCGGGTTACAATATGCATAATTTATGTCATCGTACATAACATATTTGATAAAGGATGGTGAGAACGTTTTTAAAAGTACATGTGCTGGACGTTTAAATGCAAGTCCTAAGAATACGGTTGTAACATGAACCATTTATCATGTCGTAAAAAATAATTAATAGTATTATATTTTAGAGTATATAGCAACTATTTTAAAAGAAGTTTCGAAGTTGTATGCTGTTAACGAAATACCGAAGTTTTACATTGGAACTGTACATCCTAATATCATGGTTGTAACACACACCACCTTAACACATAAAATAAAACGTACTTCACAATATATGCTGCTCAGAAAGTTTCGAACGTATTGCACGTTGAAATATAAGTCATAAGGATAGGGTTGTAACATGCACCACTTTGTAACATCCAGTAAAACGTCTTAAATCCACTGACACCATCATAGAGCAAACGAAACGTTCTCTGTACGTGCTCTGAATGTTCAGATTGAGCTTGAGTAGAATGTGTAATGGTAACATTCTTCAAAATGCCCTTTTGGATAGAATTCACTTACATGAAGAAAACTATATCTTGTGACACGCACCATTTTCTCAAGACCGTAGTAAATTCATACATCTCATTTCAAGTCATGATCCTAGAATCACAATTCTAAATTAAAGCAAGAATTGAAAAATTAAATAAATAGGTCCCAGTGAAGAAAACTGACGTCACAATGATATAAATTTCTGTCCCAAGCGATTTTAATAAGCAATGAAATGGAGATGCATTACGATCTGAGCAACACTTTATTCCACTCTTTTATTTTACTTCCCTCTAATGAGCTCAGCTTTATAACTGGGGATATTTGCAGCACCACTGAATTCGAAGACATCTTCAATCATATGCGGGATAATTTGGGAACTGATTCGCTTTTTAACGCTTTGATGATTATAACAAATTCAGCGTAGTTTGCTTAGTAAATTAGACGTTTTCTCTAGTTAATTAGATAACTGCAGTCTCATTGTAAATTCAGATCTTATAAGTTGATATAGCATTGAAACATGAATGTATAAATTTGAAGCATATAGTTTATCCTCTTTGTTTCATTTGTTTCCACACACGTGACTTTGCTCTTAGCTGTCATTCAGAGTGCAGTAAACGACTGCACAGTTTCCCGGCTGGAATAAAATTCCACAGAAAGCAATAAAAGAAAATAGCTGACAGATGATAAAGTAATTTATTTAATACATAAGTTTATTCAACTATCATTCTCAAAGTGAGGCTTTTCAAATACATGTAAACATCGAAAATGAGTGTCATGAAAATTAAATTATAAATTTAATAAAATATATGCAGAATGTATTGTGTCTCCCATAGCTGAAGTAAATTTGTAATAAATGAAATAATAAATACTTTTTTTTTCAAAATGGATTGTAAACTTGATTTAAAATGGATTCAGAAGATATTTTGTCTCGTGACATTTCGTGCGTAAGTGTGTGTGTATCCCGCATAACTCAAAAATGAGTATCCGCAGAACGTTGAAATTTTGTATATGGACTGTTAAAAAATGCGATAATTCACCTTTCGTTTTCTTTGCAATCGGTTACATCAAACATATATATATGCCCCCTGTTACCCAACTCGGTGAGATCAGTATTTTTATTCTTGTATGTTGGTACATTGCGTACTTGTTCCTTAAAAGTGGTTGAATTATGTTGTTCTTATGTTCAGGTTAAGGTTTATATGCCTTTAGTTAATATGCATGCAAAAGTTGCAGAATTATCAACAATTCAAAAATTTAAGTGGCGCTAGGCCGAACAGGCTGTCATTTGTTTACTTTTGAAACTTACTAGAATAGTGAATTAAGTCACTTAGCGCACCAAATGCAGTGTCCTTTTGCCCAGTGCCACCAAAAGTTAACTTTAATTTTGTGCACCTAAAATTCTGACTTCCTGCCCGTTGAGTCGGAAATCTTGCCTATATCGGACTAGAAACTCTAATCTTAATTGTAAACTGTTTTCAGCTGTATGTAGTGTTTTAGGTTTTCCTGTGTTTTACAAATTTTAATGAAGCTGTTTTGAGTTCTGATGTATTTTGAGTAGCGGCGAAATGAGAATTGAATTGATCGAATGATAAATATATCTCTGGTGGAATTTGAGGGAGTAAGTTTAAATGAAATGCACCAAAAAAATGTGTATAATTTAATAGGCCTTATGAGGATGTCATGTGGTGTCCGCATCAGATATTTTAACTTAATATTCAAGGTCGATTTTACATTCAAGATCAATTTGATTAACCTGGTGTAATTTTATGGTGTATGTATGTTTTATGGTGTATTTCATGGTGTATTATTTATAAATGTATTATT
>KK114896.1:940589-969569 GCA_000611955.2 Stegodyphus mimosarum | reverse complement strand
ATTATTGCTTTTCTTCTTCTTCTTCTTCTTATTATTATTATTATTATTATTATGGTTATTATTACTATTATTGCTTTTCTTATTATTATTTCTACTTAAACATCAAACTGATTATCTTTCGATTAAAACAAATAAATGAAAACCATTTTAATTTAGGTCAATTATTTAAGTTTAAAACTAAACCTAATATCACGTAAGTCAACAGGCAGCTGTTTTTTATTTAGCCAAAAAGGAAGAATAATTAAGAATATTTGATAAGAATATCTGAAGTCCAAATAACTAGAATTCTAGTGTTTTCAATAATTTACTTCAAATAATATAATAGAGAAATAGTTTAAATTTCCTTGTCCAGTAAAATTACTTATTCTAAGACTACAAATTCTAGACTTTAAGCATAGACACGAATATTGCGAAATTGATTATCAGATACTCACCATAGAGATCCAGATGTTCTAACTCACCCCAGACAGGGCTCCAGACATTCTCAGGTAGGGTTTTGAGTTTGTTACTATCCAAATAGATTCTTCGCAGACCTAGCATTTCATCAAACAGATCCTCCGGGAGTGTTGCCAAGTTGTTGTAACTGGAAAAGATTTCAGACAGAATTATTTAATTCTCTGCTCGAATTTAATCATGAAAATAAAGCCACTCAAGCATAATCCAAACAAGCTTCTGAATATTAGATGATTGCAGATAATGAAGCTGTACAATAAATGAGATGCAAAGCACAGGGATTTCGGATCTTAAGTCGTAAGACTGTGTTGTATTGTCGAGTACTTCACTAAATGTTAAGTTTCAGAATAAATCTTTCAAAGGAGCAATACATATTACTTTCCTATGCGTAGTAAAGTTAGCATTGTAATTGCAAAAAATTTCAGTTATCAGATTTCAAAGGAAATTTCAATTTTAACCGTTCCCGAATCCATTTTGATAATTTTTTTTTGCGTTACATCTGTACGTACGCAAAGAAGTCTTTACTCCAAAGTGGGCTGTAAAATGAACTCAAAATGGGTTCAAAGTATATTTTTTCGGGACATCTGTACGTATCTCGCATAACTCAAAGACAATTAAAAGTGGAAGGTTGAAGTTTTTGGATAAGGGACTGCTATAAGATCTATTTGTGTACCCATTTTTATACTGAAATCGGCAGTAACTCATTCCTTTACACGGTTTGGCCTTTATTTTTGCAGTCGTTGGCTATATACTTCCAACTACAGAAGTGTTTTGAATGATGAAAATATTCATGTTTTGGAAGGATTAAATTTTAAAAAAATCAGTGTTCGACAAATAACGAAATCTAACTTTTAAGGCAGTTATAGAGACATTAGATATTGTTTTTGAAAGCAGGAGGGATAAAAAATGAGCAATGCCTTCGCCGGGACTCGAACCACGGACCTCTCGAATACGCGCCGAGTGTGCAGAACACTACATCACGAAGGCATGCTAAGAAGGGGGGAGAAACAACATGCTATACTCCCTTTTTATATGCTCCTCCTTTTAAAGGGCGACTGGTGATTAGGAGACCCAGTCGCCAAATCATGGCGGTGGAGAATCATCATCCACCACCTTTTAGTTCGGGCGGGCGACACTGTAAAGACATTAGGTACATTTTTTTCGGAAACAGGAGAGATGACAAATGAGCAATGCCCTCGCCGGGACTCGAACCACGGACATCTCAATCGCCAACCGAGTGTGCTGAGTACTACACCACGAAGGCATGCTAAGAAGGAGAGAGAAATCCCTTATACAGTCTCCGAGTTCCTACGCTTATATTTGGAAATAATTTATATTAATTATGAAAAATCCTGGTACGACCAAAACTGAGCGAGATACTTTATTTAAAAATTTTCAATTTTTATGTCATTTTCAAATTACAAATGCAAGTATATCTCTCTTCAATTTGAATATAATAATTCAATTCTCATATCATAAAAACAGTATATGATTACATATTAAAGTAGTTTATTTGTAGTAGTAATATTAATGATCAGTAAAATATATATATTTATTATCTAGCGCGATCCATAAGTTGTGAAACTCAAATTCTTAGAAACTGTTTAAATTTCGAAATAGATATTAATAGCAAATTGATTCATTTCACAACATTATGGTGTTACAAGTAGTATAAGGTATTTTCTCCCTCCTTTTCGCATGCCTTCGTGGCGTGATTCGAATGATACTCGACTCGTATTCGAAAAGTCCAGGTTTCGAGTTCCGACAAAGGAACTGCACATTTTTCACGCTTTAACGACTCTACAAGGGGCGCCCGAACTAAAAAATGGTGGACGATAATTCATCACCGCCAGAATTTGGCGATTGGGTTCCTTCATCCCCTGTCGCTTAAAGGGGGATTATATACGGTATTTTATCCCTCCTTTCCACATGCCTTCGTGGTATAATTGGAAGCATACTCGGCGCATACTCGAGAGGTCCAGGGTTCAAGTTCCAGGGAGGGCAATGGACATTTTTCACGTCTCCTGCTTCAAAAAACCTGATGACTCTAAAGTAGTATATCACTTGAAATTTCACATGCAATTCAAGTAGTTAGATTTAAGCTGTTTGTCTGATGGAAGATTGAGATGAGCTTTCCCAGGCAGAACTAAATTTCATGATTAAGCATTGCTTTGCAATGAACACTTGGGAAAATATGTTGAATCTTTTAAAGAGACTTTCCCGAATCGAAAGTTCGTGAAACGATTTATGGCAATAATTTACGGCTTTGTAACCTGATTTCGAGATACTGGAAAAGTTCATATAAAAAATGAAATCATCTCTGCTCTTCTTTCTTGATTTCTCACAAAGTGGGAGAGGTAAAGAATAAAATGCTATAATCATCAACAAAAAGTGGGATTCAAATCGCATCGCAATCAAATTTACGCATTGCAAGATAATGCTCAATCATGAAACAGTTTTTCTACTTGGGGAAAACTTATCTCCATGTTGCACATAACAAACTGTTTTTAAAGCTCACGACATAAACTGCAAGTGGTGTATTACTTGTTATTGTATAAGAGATTTGTCATAATTTCCATTACTAATTTTAATAATCCTTAAAAATTGATATAAGCTATTTTGGCTCCCCCTGTAAACGAACTTTGTTAAAAGGGCATAGTAAATGAATCAAAAAGTATACTTGCTCAATAATAATGTAAAATGGAGAATCGCTTTTGTTACAAAACCATTAATATCCAGTTAAAGAACTCTAAAAGAAACCATCTGCATATGTAATTAAACCGCAGTAAATTGCTGCAACAGCCAGCCTATTATCTGTCTGACGTACTTAAAAAATTCATCCATCTCTCTTATGGGGCCTTTAGTTTATTATCACTTCTCTGTATCAGAAATAGAATCGAGTGACCTAATCAGCCGTCTCCGTTTCCAAGAGAAACTTTAATATCATTTTCCCACCTATGCTTTTGCGCATAGCACGAAATGAAAACTTTCCGGGCAAAATATTTCAGAAAATGAATGCTTATCGTTATTCACATTAACGTAAACAGAAATGTAATTATTGGCTAACCAATTAAGGACATTAGAGCATGTAATTACAATTCGCGATCACAACAACTTCTCTGAAATATTGTATCTGAGATGCAGCATTAGATCTCAGTTTAATGAAACGCTTAGGTAATTTTACATGAGCTGTCTTAATGAAAAGGTTCGGTAATGAAAATTATCTTTCCCTTTATTGCGTTTTAAGGGTAAGTCAAAGGATTGTCCTTTAACTTTTAATATTCCTTCACTTCGTAACACCATCAATCATCGCTGTTGTAAAAAGGAGTATACTAGAAAAAAATTGAGGGCATTTTGGAAAGGAAAAATAGTCATGTGTGAAGAAAATATAACTAAAATTTACTGCAATGCGTTAGAAAAGGGGAATAGGTTTTGTACTCAGTACGGAAGTTATGTATATTTACTTCAGCTTTAAATAAATTATAGTATGAAGTTATTGTAAATTGTTCATTTACGTCCACAAGGTTTGGACGAAAACTAATGGCGGCTTTTCTTATAGCTCTGAAAAGACTTATCTATCTTAAGTACAATTGCAATCTCTCGGTTTAATTGTCAGCCTTGTCTACCACGGTTAGTCAAATTACAGATGGCATCGTAGCAGATCTGGCTTTATATAAAATTATTATTAATTATTTACAGAAAAATTATTTATTATAATTGAAAAAAGAAAAATTATTCATTATTATAAAATTATTTACAGAACCATCCAAAGTTTTGTTAACGATATCCTTTTGATTTGTGTCGTATGTGAACAGAAAGAGTATTAGGTGTTTCCTTACTTTAACAATTGAATTTCCGGTAACTACGTAAAGACTTATTGAACATTCATGTAAATTTTGAAGAAAACTCTATCGATTTCGTAGGCGTCAGGTACATATTTGTCTTCTTCAGAAGCAAAATAGTTCGACAAAATGTGAGGAGTGACGACTGTATTTATATTAGAAGCAGTGGGCGGAGCAACGCGAACACGAATACAGCTTCATCTGTCAAAAGCAACGTTAAAAATTAAGATATCAGAATTCTGAAAACATTAATAAGGATTGGATTGGAATTAAAGTTATTGTGAATGAGAAAAGTTTTAGTCAAAACTATGATTAAATTTTCAACTACAATTAATTATCGATGATGATTTTTTTTTGTGCATCTTCTCTTCGGTCAAAAGTTTTGTTTTGCTTAACACAACATTTTAACCCTCTATTAGTTTGAACGATATACATCAAACCGTACTGAACAAGATATGCTGCGAATTCCTCAAGAACCTCAAGTCAGAGATAGACTTTTTAAGAACTGAACAAATAATTTTACTCATAAGTGACAAAATAACCTAAAAGTTGATAAAGATTGCTGGAAACCATATCTGCAGAACTGCGTTTACAGTTTTACTGAAACATTGTAACTACTCTCGAGAAAGCTGTATTTCTCATTGGGGGGGGTTGTTCTATTTAATCCTAAAGTTCTAGAACCCCACGAACACTAACAAGCGAATAATCGCTTAAGTGTGCGAACAAAACACCTAAGACTTAAAGAGGGTTTATAACCCTTATTTTTCAGTATATTTACAGTCAGTTCCTACTTGGATCTTTACACAAAGCCGCCACTCGGGCTTCAACTTAAAATAATAATAATTTAAACTAAACTAGCTTAACTAAGCTATTTAAAAAGGTATTGCCGAAGCTAGATCTAACTAGTTGGCCCCTAAGTATTAATTAAATCTTCGAAGCCAAGCAAGGGCCTAAAGTATGGCCGAGCGTAGCAATAGCTAAGAGAGACGTAGCCAAAAGGCAAACGCGCGCTAGTCAAGAAGTCAAACTCTCTCTACCGAAGTCGGTGAAGTATCGACTTAAATAGTACTCTTTCTCATTTGCATTAACTACGTTTCTGAATTTACATTCTGGCAGGAAAATGTAAGCTGAAATTAGAATAAGATAGGAAAGATACAAAACTTAAAAAAAACTGTTTATAAACTTAGGATAAACCTTACATCGTAAAGAGTTCGCTTACGAAAAATATTTGAAACTCTCACTATTTAATTTGAAAGGTGAGTGAGTGTGTGACCTCGCCGCTGAGATGGCCTCAGACCACGGAGATGAACCATACGGAGCTGTAGACCATCCCAGCGGGGAAATCTACTATCTAAATCGCCGAAACCACCTTGTATTTGGCGTACATTTACTGAAGCACTCAATCGATTTCGAGGGCAGCTACAGGTCCCTCCTCATCAGGAGAACAAAATTTCTAGAAAGGGAAAGCAACCTCAGTAACCGCTTTTTTATAGCCTCGGGTAGAACCACGTGCAAGGAGACGACGCCAGCAACGTGGACAACGTGGTTCTACACGAGTGTATAAAAAAGCCGTTACTGAGGTTGCTTTCCCTTTCTAGAAATTTTGTTCTCCTGATGAGCAGGGACCTGTAGCTGCGATCGATCGAAATCGATTGTTTTAGTAAATGTGTAAAGTAAAAACGTTCTGGTTCTTGAGGGTTTTATCTTTTGAGAATATTTTCTAACTCTACAAGCATTTAAATTTTGCTAAAGCAAAAATACACGTATTTAAACATTTAACATAGCTAATAGAGTCCCTGCTAAAACAAACAATAAACTTTCCCATGTTAGCATTTATAAAGCCTTCCTTGCATATAACCATCTATAAAGCTTTACTAACATATAAATACAAGCCATGTAAGCATTTGTTGACTTTCTAAATTCTCGATTATATGTAAATAATTTAATATAATAGTTTTATGTATAATTTTATACTACCTGATTTGCATGCACTTGCACTGTCATTGAAACACCTTGAAGTATGAGCATATTATTGTAAGCTATAAATAAAAATGGCTGCTCCCTTTTTTTTTTTTTGGCCAAAGGGGAAATTTGCCCAGAAGGACTATTAATTTCGTTTTAGCATTTTGCGTTGATTCACTACAAGCATTCTTTTACTTTTCAAATTGTTGCCACCAAATATCATCGCCAGGTATTATGTTTAAAGAAATTAAATAACGAAGAATGTGTATAAACGTATGTATGTTTCTCGCATTGTGATAAAACGACGGTACCTAGAGCCATCGAATTTTGAATGACGTAATCCTCCTGCGGATATAAGCATCTAGAACCCCAAACTTGAAATTTGGAATTTGTTTTATTATCGATTTCATATTTTGCACACCTTTAACAAATTTTTGATTAACAAACTCAAGGATTTCAAAGCGAGCAATGGCAACGTTGTACAGAAAAAAAAAAAACATTTTTATCTCCAGCGCGCGAAACTGTGTATCCGAAATTCTAAAGATATGTTCATTTTAAAATTATTTTGCGATATTGCTGTCGAACTGAATTTTATGGTTTAAGTGCGAAGAACATGCTATTTAATAAACAAAGGCAACGTCAGAATGTTAAAAAAACGACCCTCTGGACGTCATTTAAAATCTGAAACATTTCAGATTTTTTTTTTCAAATTTAATTTGCCTGCGATTGATTAACAAACTAAACTATTTAAAAGCAGTAGATGTAATTTATAAGAAATTATTTTTTTGCTATTTAATATAATTTATTTAAGTAAAAATGCGAATAGATGACCTATCCTATTAAGAACAACAAATACTTTTATAGAATTACTTTATAAATTTTTTCACTTTTCAAATACACAGAAGATAAATAAGGTTCCCATGTTAATCTAAATGCATATTCATCGAATATATCATAAAATGTTTCTCTGTTTCACCTAAGCCATCTTTATTGGTAATCTTGCTGAAACACCGTATTAAAGTTTAAAAACTCTTTTTGGTGACAATTAAAATGTCCGCTCTTCAGATTTATTTATTTTTAATTTTTTTTTAAATAAGCAAGAAGAAATTAACAATTTATTACAAATATAATTAAAGCCGCACAGCAAAATAAATAGATGTCAGTAGTTCAAAGTAAAGGCGAATAATAAGTTATTACTCTATGGCTTACGAGAAGTGTCGCATCTTCACAAAATCCCCACCAGTAGCAGCCGAGCGGTAAAGTCAATGAACACTGATAGTTCGGTTCAAATTTGGAACGGGCTGGCTTCATGGGCGTTTTCGTTGTTTTCCTCACTTTTAACATGTATACCAGCCAGTTTCCCTTAGATAACCCTTAAAGAAGGCATCCCTCCTCTTAGGCAGATAGCCTTCGAGTGCTTTGCCATAATTAAATAAACCAAGCCAAACTTACCAAAATCACTCAAAGAATAAACTCAAAATGCAATTCAGCTAATTCTCACAACTGATTAACAACTAACTGGTCCTGGTCCATATTTATATATCTAGTTCGTCTAGATGCGTATATCTATGGTATTAGCACGAGCGCAGATATGGTGTAGTACATACTTCTGAAAGCTTCCTAATAAATCGTTCGTAGGAGTTCGAAAATGTGTTTTCCCAAATCTTTCAAAAAAGCCCCTTGGCGTAAAATCATCAATTTTTGCCAGCTTAGCTACAAAAATTGCCCCCAGGGTGTGTGAAGAGCCTATTTGCATGTATCACATGTTTTACTTGACATATTTTTACAATTCAAACGTTGTTGGAGTCTTAATCGAAAAATCTACAATTTTGTATTGGGAATAGAAACTTATTTTATACAAAACATGTGGTTACAAATTTGATTGAAAAAAAAAGTAAAGCTTAAAATTATCACCACGAAAAGAAACAAACAGAAAAATAAATAAATAAAACAATACCCAGTATACTATAACAATGCACAAAAACAGCAATGCAATCAAATAAATTTAAATACTTACAGAAATTTACAATAATATGAAATGCAAAAGTTATAAGGTATTTCTCCCGCCTTCTTCGCATGCCTTCGTGGTGTAGTGGTCAGCACACTCGGTGCGTATTCGAGAGGTCCATGGTTCGAGTTCCGGCGAGGGCATTGCTCATTTATCATCTCTCCTGTTTCAAAAACACCTAATGTCTCTACAAAATATCGTTTGCAAACTCATTTTTTTCCTTCCAATTTATTAAATTAAAACCTTTGCGAGTATCATAGTTAAACTTCAAAGCGAAATGCCTCTCGGAGACCAGATCTCATATTTACATCATTTCGAATAAGAAGATTCAAAGAAACTCGAAGTGCCCATAAGCGGCCAAGCTGTAAAATTACACAGAACAGTGGTAGTTCCGACCTGGATTCGGTTTCAGGCGAAAGAGGTAACTGCATGGACGTTTTCATGTTTTTTTCCATAAGTAACGTCCCATAAGTAAGCTAGTCTCCCTCAGAAATTCCTTCGCGAAAACATCCCTCTTCTCAGCCAGATAGCTTTAGTGAGCTCTGCCATAATCAGCTAAACCGAGCCAAGGAAACTAATTTGTTAATTTGTTAACTCTTTTTAATGTTCCAAGACCTATAAAGTTAATTCTGGAATATGCATTTCAAATTTATAATCCACTAATGAAATTCCATTTAAAGAAAAGTAACACCGCTTAATTTAAGGCATCTTATATAATTAACTGTTTTGAGCGACAATTAAACAAAATATAGTTCAAGTGTTTTATTAGTAATGATATTTTAACTAGTGAGGAATTATTCTACGAATATCTTTTACTAAATTCCAAAAGCAATGCGATGAATTTTTTAGAAAAGCGAATCGATTGTTTCTGTTTTACGGTCTTTTTTTTTCCCTTCAACTTCGTAACTGCTGCTGCGAGACTACTAAAACACAAAGTGCTAAGGAATCTCCTCTCTTTCATATTTAAAGCTCCTGCCTTCATGTAGACAAAAAAAGAACAACTCATTGAATCTTTTTGAATCCCTAGACAATATTAATCATTTAGGAAGTCTTCGAAAGAAGTCGATGTCATTGTACTGAAGTACTGCAAAATGATTATTTTGTGAAAGATGTATGCGAGCCTAAAAACCGCCAGAGCTCAGTAATTTTTAACATAGTGATCACTTGCTTGGCCAGCCGCCACAAATATTTGTCATAAAAAATGCGTAATGATTTTAATATTTAATTTTTTTTCTTTGGCAAAATCCTTGCTTCTAAATGAGATCCGGATATCAACTTATCATAAACTGTAAACTATAAACGATTGGAATATGTCGAAATAAACTTCCCATATTGAAAATAGAAATTAAAGATGAGAAATAGATAGTTGTTTTGTAGACTATCCTTCTACACCCTACAATATTCATGTCATTCTCAGTATTTCAAGTGAACTACGTAAATAGTCGTCGAAACAGTAGTGTAATCCGTGAAGGAAAGCAAAAATTTCAATTTTAATGACACGTTTAAAAAGTCAGTAAATGCATAAAATCTTACCCAGTAATATCGTTCTTTAAAAAATAGACGAAACGCAAGGAAATAACCTACAGCGTGTATCAGTGCAGCGATGATAAACTTTTAGGAGAGATAGAGTACACCTAGATGATGGGAAATCGCATAACAATGCATGGTTGGAAACGCTTTCATGACGCAGTAGTGGACATAAAATGCAAAAAAGGAAGGACACAAACAGTGAGACAAATGTGCTTTATTATGTTTAGTACAAGAGAAACCAACAAATAAGAACAAAAACAAAAAAGATCATCATTAAAGAAGGTGTTCTAAATTACGACTCCGGACCATGATGCAGGCCTCACTTGGAAGATCTGCGTCACGAATGGAAAATCGCATTGAAGTTGCATGATGCACGGTTCCTGCATCAAGGTTCGAGTCGTAATTTCGAACACCTTCTTTAATGACGATCGTTGTCTCTTTATGTTGTTTTTCCTTTGTTTTTGCTGTACCCCGAATAATAAACATATTTTCTCACCCCATTCGTGCCTTTCTTCTTGATTTTTATGTCCTCACTACCGCGCCATTAAAGCGTTTTCAACTATACATTACTATGTGATTTCCCATCATCTAGGTGTACTCTAGCTTTCCTGAAAGTTTGTTTGAAAGGAAATATATTAACAAAATAATTACCTTAGGAATACGACAACGTACTAGGAGATGCATAAAATATTCTTCGATAATTTAATGTAATTTGGTCTAATTAGACATTGCAAAATTAAATTTACGGCTTTGCTTTTTACATTTAACTCTCTGCCTGACCTAATCTTAATTTGGTGCCCCAAAAATAAAAATACAATGCTAGAATTCTCATACAAAAATGCTGAATTCATTAGATCAATTCAAGAAACTGGTGATTGAAAGTAAATATAATAATTAATATTTTAGCTAGATTAAATTTTCATAAATCCTCACCACAGTAAAATAAAGTTTATCATATCGACTGTCAACTCTTAAGTTCTGTAATGAAATGAAAATATCCTCCCTGGTGTTTTGTTAAAATCAAAAGATTAATAATCATGTAAAATGTATTACCGACACAAAATCATCAACATACTATCTCTCACTAAGACCAACTAAATCATCTCTGCTTCCTGTAAACACATAAATCAGGTTCGAATGGAAGTTTAACCATGTTTTCCGAAAGGATCACATGGGTGACCTTCAGTAGACCACAAGATGAAAGCACAAAAAAACATACAATAGTAAATCAACAACATACATTTATTTAATATTCCAAAAATTTTAATTACGGATAGCTGATCAGACTACCGCTACAAAACATTATCCAAAAATTTCTCGTAATTTTTCATTTGACAATCTGCATAACTATCAATATTGTACCCAAAATTTGCTAGTCATGTACTTTACAACACACACATTTCAATTTTCCAATAAGGAAAAAATTCAACTTCAAACAATGAACAATGTATCTTCTGACAAATTGAAATTAATTAAGCTACTTGATAGAATATTGAATGCACATCAATTCATGAAAATTTTCTTTAAGAAAGAATTACTTGCCTTCAATTTAATTTAAATTATTACCCATCTCAATTACATCTTTAATCACTTTCTAAAATTAATAATTAAATAACCAGTAACAAAAGCCATATGAGAGAGAAAGACAAAAATAAACACTCACGGTAAATCGCATACACCGGCCGTTTGTAGAGCTCGGGAGTTATCGGAACATTTCCTAAACACGTCGGAAACAATATTCGGACGATAATCTTCGAAATATAGTCTGTTAACATTTAGAGGCACTCATGGTTGGCTAGTTCATTCGTGATAAAAAAAACCAAGTCTGACGACTCCTTCCAACACTTCACCTCCTCTTCCAGAATCCCACACTGTCAATTAGTAGAAAACTATTATCACTCAGACAGCCACGACGATTCTGGAAGCCGCAACAAGTCTATGGAACTCGGGGCGCTGCCGGATCATTTCCTGCACAGGTCGGAAACAATATTCGGACGGAACAAAATAGTTGTCGAATAGAGGCACTCACAAATAGTTAGCTATAAGTTGTCGAATAGTTAGCTATTTCATACCCTATCAAAACCAAGTCGGAGGACTCCTTCCAGCACTTCACCTCCTTCTTAAGAATCCAGCACTGTCAGTCGTTGGAAAAAGATTATCACTCAGTCAGACTCGCCGATTTTCTATAATAAGAAGTCCAACAAATATGAATAACCACAATTTCCGCAAGGAAAAACCCACCAGCGAAGCAAACAGAACCAAACGTTAGAGAACCGAACGTAGAGCAGATCATTCAGTCAATTTCGCCGAAGCTGCAACAATAAAAGCCCGCAACGCTCTCGCAAAGTTCTAGCCCCGACAATTTCGCCCAACCTCAACCGTACAGCGGATTCCGGCCCCAAAGGGGGGAAGGGCCACTGGGCCTCTCTCTCTCCTCAAAAATCTCACCAAATCTCTTTAAAAAAATCCTCCGCCTCTGTGTGACGCTCAAAATATGGACCGCCTCTATAATTACTATTGGTTCAAAAAATCCATAAAATTAAAATTCACCAATCCTGCGCAAAATAGCAACCCTCTCTAACCGCTAGAACCAGAGCAATTAATACTAACCAAAATTTTAAGAAAATCAGTCCTCTCTTTTCACAATGACAAGCCCCTATTTTCAAGCGCAAAACCAAGACATGTTTACAACATAAATCGTTAAACGAATGCAACACCCTAAGTACTTTTACCTCATAATTATATCAAGAATCGCCGCTATTATCCTAGAGCTGTTGTCTATTAACGAGAAAAACACATGTTCGCCCCCGCAAGATAAGCGGACAAAAAAATGCAGCTGGCCACCGACACTTGACCCCGAAATTCTCCATTCGTGAGATCTGAAAAAACTGCTTATTGCTGTACAAGCTTCTCTGCCAACTTAAAGAACTTTGCCCAAATCAAATGAAAGAATCTAAAAAACAGTATAATTTCAAATTTAAATCTCAAACATGAACATTAAAATTTCACTATTCACTGTAAATTAATAAAACCGTTAAGCACTGTAAAATAATCCTTCAGAAATCTACACAACATCTTATATACTAATGTATGTTCGAAGTAATTTTGTTACATTAATCAGTCATAATCTAGCTTTTGTTAATCAATTAAGTTCACTGCAATAATTGTATAAAATGTTATTGTAATTGTATATACAATACGAAAATCTAGAATTAATGTAAAGTATCTCTGGAAATGTCTTGCTAGGCTGGCTTTTGATGCGGGCCAACCGAACGACCAGAGGGTACAGTAGTGCGGCGGCGCAATACCTGTAAAAGTCACTGACGAAGTTCTGGTGCTCTGTTCACTTTTCCCTCTCCCTGTATTGATACACCCTGTTTAGTTTCTTTCCTGACTTCTGACATTTTTCCGTGTAACCAGCCTTCGAATGTCTGGAGACATATTGCTTGCAGTAGTGGTTTTCAGAACAAACGTCAGATGAATCTGTTAACCTGTAGATGTATTCCTTGTCATCAGTGAACAATGTTTTCCACACTATCAGGTACCATCTTTTCCCCCTGAATATATATTTAAGAAAGAGAGCCACATTAATTTTGCTTTCGCAGACAGGATTTTGAATTCGACTTGCATGTAGCTGAAATTCTGATATACTTTGTTTCGAATCGTGATTTTTAATTCACTGTGAGACATCAAATTTAGGTAGACTTCGTATGCTGTTGAGTTTAATCAGGACCGAACACATTCAGCTCCCATTCATTCATTTCAAAGACCTTTTCTTGAGCTGTCGGAAAAAGAAATTCAAACGAGTCTCAAAGCTTCGGAATGCTCCTGAATATTTATTTGTCTCCCTCTCTCTCTCTCTTTCTCTTTTTACTTTTCCTTTTTAGTCTTTACGTTAGAGGCGTTAGTTGCTTCCGAGAAGGTTTCCGTAAGAGAGTTGCAATCATTATCTTCCTCGTTTAAGCATTGGATTCAACACGTAAGATTCCTCTTAAAAAAAAAAGACTCTTTGACAACTGTATATTTTGGCAATTTTTCCTTAGCAACAGTATGTTCATTTCGTTAAACATTTCACATTTTATATGTTCATTTGGCCAGTGCATTATTTTAAACATCCAGTCTTCATCATTTTAAACTGTTGTTAATACAACGTTATGTTCCCACAAAAATGCTAGTACATGATCATGCAGTTTCTTCAAATATATTTTTTAGATAAACACTTCATTTCAACGTGTAACAAGAGGGAGTCATATTAGCTTCTCATATTCTTTGCATATTAGTATATAGAGTCTGCTTTTAAAATGTCACGATTTTATACAGTTTAATCTCATTGTCGCCTTTTATTAAGCACTAATTCGCTTCGCAGCTAAACCTCACAAAGACGTCATACTCACAGAAAACTTGTGAAAGAATCACTAAGAAACGTACTGTTATCGCTATAAACATCGACTAGGCATTTTTATTTAATCAGAGTTAAGTTTCGACAAGCTTCGAGAAGATTCCAGGCATTCTCAAAGGGGCGAGAATGAGCGGGAAGCTTCTGGAATGTGCAATTCGAATAGTCATGTCTACCAAAGGATAGTGATGCCTTCTTAAAGGTCTTTCTAGAGGAACCTGGGTCGTATTCCCGTTATACATGAGAAAAAACAAGAAAGCCAACTGAAACCTGACCAAACTGGAAAATAAAGAACCTTGGAAAAACGAAGAATCCTGATCAAACGTATTCTCAGCATTCTTTGTTCTTAAATACTCGGCCAGTAGTGGGGCCGACTGCTAAGGAAGACATGAAATTCATCTTGGTGAATTTCTGCATTCAAAATTTATTTTATAAATTTCTGATTTTGATTCTACATTTTTCCTTATATGGTATTTTTCATCCTGTTTTTATTTAGTTTATTTTCCCTTAAAAAGCGCGGAGCCCACCAGCGGCCGAGCGGTAAAGAAGCTGAACACTGGTAGTTCGGTCCGAGGTTCGAATCCCGCAAACGGGCTGGCTGCATGGGCGTTTTCGTGGTTTTCCCCATGTGTAACGTGTATACGAGCCAGTTTCCCTTAGAAAGTCCTCCACGAAGGCATCCCTCCCTTTAGGCAGATAGCCCTCGTGTGCTTTGCCATAAGTGAATAACCTAACCTTAGAAAGCGCACTCGAAGCCCTAAAGGTTCTGCGTAGCACAGACAGGGAACCGCTCCCGTAGTGAAATTGGCTAGATGTAAACCAGTCATTGCTTGCTTCTTATGAAATCGAAAGTAGTATTTTGGAGCTGAGAAGCATATTTAACACCAGTACTACTGTGTATCGTAAACCTTCATCTGCTTGCCTTCCAGCACTTCAAATTCTGTCATTCTACTAAAACGAAGCTAGCTTCATTTTATTCCTCTGTTGTCCGTCTCCAAGTTTGCTCCTTCAAGTTTGCTCTTTATCTAGATCTCAATTGTTGATCAGTTGTAATTAATAGAGACTTTTTATCGCGTTTTATTGGCAATGCAATTAAAAGAAATTCCCTTTAGACACAGTAAAGAGCATTCTTTTGGTTTGAGACGATTATAAGGATTCAAGTACTCATTCCTTTCGTTTCATTCAGTAGCTATAAAATTTCACGTGTTTTACAGTAGTATATCGTGTAGTGTCTTGTAGTATTGTACAGATTTTTTTTTCTCCTACCGAAACAAATTCTCAGTTTCTCAGTTAAAACCTCTATTCAGAAATAAATGCCTGGGGTGCACACAGTATCTCCTGCTAGTGTAACTTAATATACATCGGTAAACTGAGAGAATCTAGAAATTTCGCATTAAGGAATATGGGACATATGTTAGGAAACATGGAGCCATTAACCCTCTGTTGCCCAAAATTGGTGGTTAAAAAATCTCAATTCATTTATCTCGAAAGCCACAATTCTTCAAAAAAACATCTTCCATTAGAGAATTAAATTTCCAGAGGCGTTTTGCCTTTATAAAACTGTCTCAATTCTCCTCACTGATCTCAATTCTAATCCGTCTTTATCTTCAACTGCTAAAAAATTACCTTATATTTGTTTTCACTTTTTGTCAATAAATGGTACCAGCGATTTTGTTTCCGTTCCTTACATGGAATATTCTCGAATTCTTTTTCTGTTGTTATCGCATGAACACATGTTACCTTTTCGTCATTTTCACTCCTGTAGCTGAAGAAGGTTTTATTGAGCTTCAAAACTAGTCCTGCAAATTTATACAGGTACATCTTACACAGACTCTTGTTGCTGTAGCAGGTTTAGCATTTGTCCTTCAGCGTGTTATTTTAGTTAAGAAATATCAGTTTTTTTAAACTTATATGTACAGACGAGAAGAGTAAATTCATAGTTTTTTTAACTGGAATCTTTTAGCTTCCTTAACGTATGTTCCGTATGGCTACAATACTTCGTGCGCATTATATAATTGTTAGTTCCAATGCTTTTTTGCCGTGCAACCAAAAGGCAACTAATTATAATCGTTATCTGGCAATGTGTAGATAAAACCTCGACAAGATAGAATATAATAAAAATTTCTAGTTATGAATATTGTTAAGAAATTCCACGATCTGCCTTCAGATTTTGAAATGAAAACGATTTTTGACTTCGTGCTTTTATTTTATTTTATTATTTTATTTTTTAAATTTTTTCTGCAAATATATAAAAAGCTATGAGGATAAATTATAAAATGATTCCAAATACCTGAGTGTCAGGTAAAGGAGATTGTTTCCAGGCCAAGGAAAGGCATCTCTCATGATGTTAGTGATTTGGTTTTCTGATACATCCAGCTGGAGAAGCTTGTGCATGTAATAAAACGCTCCTGACTCCAGAGCTTGTATTCTGAAACGGAACATAATCATATAAATCCGTACATATATAATTAAATAAATTCAGAGTGAAAAGCGGTTAAAAAATAATTCATAATTAATCCATATCCACTCTGAAAAAGAAACAAGTGGTGTAATAATACAAAATAAAAAAATAATACGTTTATAATTCCTCTCATATTCAGTTCGAAATAAACCATAACCAGAAACCGGAAGCACAGTGGCAAAATGCAAGGAAAATGGAGGTGAAACTTGCCAAAAAATAAAAATGAAGTAAAAAATTTTAATCTTTTGTCGCGTCTCCATCAGGGGTTGGGCAACGAAAGAAGTGGAAAACTAATGAAAGTAATCTGTGTTTTTATTAGTTCAGCCTCTGATGGACCGATGCAAGCTGCGTACAGTTTGCAGAATTACAGCATCAGAAATATAAAAAAATTTTAAAAAGCATAAAAGTATTATTTTGAGCAGCCCGAATCCAAAAAACAAAACATCCAAATAGAAGCAATCCAGTACATGAAAAAATAAAAACTTATGCAAATTATGAAGCCATACAGACGGGTTGATTTTCAAGTTTATGGCATCAAAATCGTAAACAAACAGAAAAGCTTAAAAGTCAAATAATTTTCAATTTAAGTTCGCAGTGTTTAAAACATATGTGAAACAGAAGAAGTCCAACACATGAAAAAATTATAAATAGAAATTTGATCTAAAAAGTATAAAATAAAGAGATAAAGCGAGGAATTAGTTCTTAATATCTTCTTTCGTTACTCGACCTTCTGATGACGATGCCGCGGAAAATGCAAATTTCTTATTTCAGTTTTGGTATTGGTACGCTTGTAGAGTTATTAGTTTTTTTGTTTTTTTTAAGAGGAATATTGAAAAATGAGCAATGAAAATGAACCACGGACCTCTCGGTTACGCGTCGAGTATGCTGACCACTTAACCACGAAGGCAGGAGAAGTACCTTATATACTCCCCTTTTAAAGGGCGACTGGGAATTAGGGGCCTCCATCTCCAAATCGTGGTGGTGGAGAATCATTATCCACCATCTTTTTCAGTCTGGGCGCCCCTTGTAGAGTCAAAAGTTTTTTTTAACGGAATATTGAGAAATAAGCAACGTCTTCGCCGGGAATCGAACCACGGACCTCTCGGTTACGCTTCGAGCGTGCTGATCACTACACCACAAAGGGATGCGAAGAAAGCGGGAGTAATACCTTATGTGCTTTGCACTTCTTTTCTTACAGTTTGCTACTGTAGTTCTGGTTTTCGGTTTTTGCGTATGGTTTATTCCTAAATGAATGGGATGAATTACAAACCTATTATTTATTTCAATTTATTTTGTTATATGCGGAAGCCCATTTTCTGATTGTTAACGCAACAATGAAACCAGATGAAAGGGTACTCTTATGAAGATTTTACATTGTTTAATGAAGAATATTATTTTACATGAAAATATCTTGTTGTTTAATAATTAAGATTTGAATTTAATTGCGATTGCAAACTGTAGTTCATTTCTTCAATTTTCAAAGTAACATCGTTATATTTTCTGTTTATCTCGAAGGCACAATCTTATAACAACTAGCCAGTTACGCGACCAACCGACTAAATTAACTATTATGTAAAATACAAGTATCGTATAATAGTTATTTTAGGCTTTTGGTTTTTAATAGTTATATGCTTAGGCTGTTGGCCATCCAAAATTCAACACGAAGAAAAACAAGATATAACAAAGCAGATTTATTTCAGAGATTATGCCTTGTGTCAATGTTATTGATTTAAAACACAACCTTCATTCAAGCGAGGAAAACGATAAAATCAGCAATTAGTATTGTCTCCATTCTTCGTCAATAACCACTGCTTGAACGGAAGAGGCTTTGGTTGTGTTGTTGGGGAACGGCAGCCCATGCTGCCACGACACGTAGGCAGTGTTCATCTGATATACCGCGGTATTGCATGCTGAGCTAGGTGTTCTCCAATCATTGACCAGACATGTTCAATGGATGGACGACAGATCTGGGTAACGGGCAGGGCAGGGTAACAATGTAACATGGTGTGCCAAAAAGAAAGCCTAAACATTGAGTGCAATGCGTGGTCGCGCATTGTCTTGTTGAAATATAGCGGCAGGCAAGCCTGAGGGTAAAAGAGAACAGGCTGTAAAACCTCAGAGATATAGTACTAGTTCCTAAATGTACCGATAATGCGTATAAGGGGGTGTGCGGGAGTGTAATCCAATACTACCTGCACCATAAAAACCTATGAAAGACCAGTATTACGATGCATAACACAACAGTCGAGCAGCTACTCTTCACGATGTCTCCAACCTCTAACCGACCATCGTGGTACTTGAGACCGAAGCGTGATTCATCCGGGAACACAATGTCATGCCATTTGGATGTTCATCTGCGCCGTTCAGAGCACAAATGCAAACGTAAACGCCTGCAAAATGGATGCCTAGCAGACACTCCGTTATACTGTAAGCGACATCGAATAGTTCTAGCTGACACCGATTGTTATGTTACAGACTGCACTCGTTGTGATATAGTTGCGGATGTGGCAGTATGCTTCATCAGTACCATACTTGTCTTTAAGCAAAATGGAGCTATGAGGCGGTTGTAATTGCTGCTGTCTCTCAGTCGTTCCCTTCTGCATCCACCAATTCCATATTCGCATGACTGTTGCTTCGCTACATCCGGCATGATGATCTACTTCCCGGAAGGATAATCCGTAATCTCTGTATGCAACGATACGGCCGTCACGAAAAAGTGCCTTTTGATTCCATTCTATTTAAGTACACTTTACAATCCGATTTGAAATTAAGAGTCTTTACGTATAGATGTCACGCAAAAAAATCGTCCAAATTGAAAGGTCGAAATGGATATTTCAGTTGCAATATGATAACCGAATTTTTTTGCGATTGCAATACTACCTTTACTTCATACAAAGGGATAAAAATGAAAGATAAATATGGTACATTTTACCGAATGCTCTCAAAATTTCATTAAATTCGTATAAAATATGAAAAAATTAAAATGAGTTTCGAAATTCAAAATTTTTGAGGTGCACTGCTTCGGTTGAAGATCAATCAAAATTGTTTAGTTCTAGGTGTAGCCGTTTTTCTACAATGGGTAGATCATGCATACATGTATATTCTTCATTATTTAATAATAGAAATAAAGTTTTTATAGATAATCAAGTAAGGGTTATTGCAAAAAATATCAGTTATAAATGCCAAAAGCCTATGCAGAATAATTAAGAATTCACTGAAATTACTTCTTTTGGGAATCGCCTTCTATTACTTGAGTGTACATTTTTAACAAAAAGTGGATCTTTGCCAGCATCGAAATAGAACTTATGTTAAAATACACTTGAGAACAGACATTTCTTTTAAATTTTGACAAAGAACTACAAACTAAGAGAAGAACTTTTTGAATTGAACATTGCTTTCTAAAAAAACAGAGAAAAAGGCATTCCAAACAAACGTGAGAGGCCTTCATAAACCCATGTAACTTGGATTAGTAAGACCTTTACGTGAAGAGGCAAACTAATATTGTCAACACTGATCTAAAATAAAAATATACTCTTGAAATCATTTGCATGCTTAAAATCCTCCTCCTGCGTTACAAGCTATTTATCAGAAAATGCAAGGGAGTTATAACTACATGAAATTATATTAGGTAATTTTCTGTTTTGAGATAACTAAAGTTGTTATATTGTTGGATTCAGCTGCAGTGAAGTAGTTAACCCAAAAGATGTTTCATAGCACGCAATTGAAATTAATTACTGAAAAGAAGCTATGAAATGCGCAACAGCAATTTCACTTTTAAAATCATTGTGTTAATATAAGATTAACAATAACTTTAGTTACTGCTTTCTTATATCTTTCCTTGCTCTCTTATTTTTCCGCTGCTTTTCTACCTTTAACAGTCGAAACCAAATATTTTACGAATGAAAAGTAAACTGTATTGTTTAAGCCTTTAAAATTTAATTTTATTAATTCTCGTTATAGGAAATATCTTGATAATTGTATTTTTTTTAATTATAAAATCTATGATGATGTGTAAAAGTTATGTGTCAAAAGAAAGAAATTAACATTTTTGGCTAAAGAAATAACGTGTAGTCGCATTACAAGCATGTGAAATTCAGTCCACAAAAATTTTGCAAACTGATTTCTAGTGGTTATTAGTCTTGAGAATATTTGGATTCCGCTATCGCAATTATAACTTTCGTGATATGCGCTCGTACTCAAGCAGTGGTTGGATACTTTGAGAAAGGTTGCTAGACTACATGGTTTGCTGTTGTGTGACTTCAAGGATTCTTGTCTGCTTAGTAATTAATCCATTTCTGTCCTTTTTGCCCACTTCTGTTGGGAAAAGCTTAACTTCAGTTTGGACAGGGATTGCTCTTGATGGCCTGATTGATCTTCTATTCTTCCCTTGCTTAAATGGAGCCCACCAGCGGCCGAGTGGTAAAATCGCTGAACACCAGTAGTTCCGACTTCGATTTGGGTTCGAATGGATAAGTTCTCGTGGTTTTCCCCATGTGTAACGTGTATACGAGCAAGTTCCTTTAGAACGTCCTCCATGAAGGCATCCCTCCAACTTAGACAGATAGCCGTAGTGTGTTTTTCCATAATAACAAATTAAAGCAAACCAAACACTTGCTGAAATGTGACTGCAGGGCAGTGTAAGGATCACATCCTTGCTCAATATGTTTACTCATTTCTCAACATTTATTGCCATTTTTAAGGACAAGAAAGAGGTTGTATACAGGGTCAGTTATACTGGCCCTACTTGCAAACATTGCTTCGTATAGACTGGTCATCGAGATAACTCGGCTGGAATCACATAGAGTATGAATTGAACATGCTTAGAAGGCCAATTCTTTTCATGAATCTGTGATATCCGTGAAATGTTTCCAGCGGAAGTCTCCACATTCTTCATTAAGTTCCCCGAAGAACATTTTTGTCATCAAAAATCTATTTTTAGTGTTTTTAATTATTTATTGGCCATTTATTTTGCACTTCTCCAAGGCAATTTCTTTGTAAAGCTGAAATAAGTCTTAATGAGTTTGAATCAATACTGAAGTCTAAAATAAATGACAATCTGAAATTACTTTTTGTACATTTACTGAGTTTTTCCCTTTTGCTCAGTAAACTGTCAGTAAACAAGGTAACGTATTCGACTGCATCCTGGTCTACAATGTGCTTTTAAGTTCTTTAAGAAATTCTTGTTAAGGAAACTTAACTTCATTATTTATAATCATTAACATTTATTTACTCACTTGTTGCCTTTGAGTGTGAGAGACCTCAGGTTTGGAGGCGGATGCTTGAACCACTGTTTGGGTATTCTTGACAAGTCATTGAAAGACAAATCTAAGTAAGTCAGCACTTGCAAGTCTCCAATCATTTGCCACTGCAATCCATCTACAAGATGACACCTTCTCATAGAAAGCGACTCCAAGTACCTTTCTTGACCAAAAAATGCAGAAATGCCAGCACGAGTGAAATGACTGATATTTGTGAAAGATACCTGAAAAACATGTTTATTTCAAAACTCATTACAAAGATATGATAGCGAATATTAAAGTATAAAACATTAAATATGAATAAAGTATGAAACATAAAATAGAAACATATAACTATCCTTCTAGCTTTACAAGGATAAAGAGACTTGTTTGTGTGTAAAAGCAAACATATTCTCAGTTTATTATTGTTTTTTTATAAATGTGAAGTTTTCCTCTGTTGTCAACAAAAGCTTACCTATAAAGTTGTCCTAGAAAAAACACTGAAAAGAAACAAATCCCATAACTGGGCACTAAGGAGACTATGAAAGGTTTTATATGCAAAAATTGAAAATAAAATAAATAATTGAATAAAAAGTAAAACAACTAGCAAGAAATAGCGAGAAAACAAGAGTGCTGTTTTCAGAGAAAGGTAACTTGAAGCAATTATTGTTATTATACATTTTTGTACTCCCTCCATTAGTGCTTATTCATAATTTTTTCCATTCGCATTTATTCAAATTAGGTTTCCCATTCGAATATACAGAGGAAGTCCCAGAATTAATCTGCCAAACGTTGGAAGTGATTGTACCGTGAAATATGCTGAGGATGTCGTAATAATAAAAAATATGCAAAATATATAAGTAAACAACCTCTGCATCCTCTTTTCACTGAGAAACTTTAGAACTCACTAATGAAAAGATCTTTTGTTTCATGAATTTCGCAAGCATATTGAGGATATTATTAAATGGAAGATAAATAGAGAGACTTTACACATTCTTATCATTAATGGTCAACTCGTAAACTATCCATTTCTCGCTATATGTGTTGAGCCATTTTTTACTAAACGCCATAAGCCCACCAGCGACCGAGCGGTAAAGTAATTGAACACTGGTAGTTCTACTGAAACTCCAGTAACTCCAAAACACTGGTAGTTCGACTGAAATTCCAGTCGAACAGGCTGGCTCGATTCGATTCCAGTGTTGTGTAGCAAATTCACTTAATTATTTAAGTTATGACAAGAATTAATTTTATTATTATTCTAAATTTATGCTACACAAAGTGTATTTTATATAATATGCTTTATTTATATTTGCTTTTGTTTAATTTTAATTAGGGGTTTTTGGTAGTTAAGGTTTATGAGTATTTTCCGCTCGTTACTCGTAAATGCGCTGAAGCACCCAATGGAATTGGGTTGTATACAGAGTCAGTTATACTGGCCCTACTTGCAAACATTGCTTCGTATAGACTGGTCATAGAGATAACTCGGCTGGAATCACATAGAGTATGAATTGAACATGCTTAGAAGGCCAATTCATGCTTAGAAAGCCAATTCCATTCACCCAATAGAATTGGGTGCTTCTCTACGCAATAAAATTGATTTTATATTACTTAACTTAAGTTGACCCATTCTTAATTTATATCACTAGATGCAGAAAAATTAGCTTTTTAATTTAAGATCATTTTCACGATTCTAGCTTTAATAGATTTTAAGATACAGTCAATTATTTAACTAAATTTTACACTTTGCTTTGTGATAAGAATAATGGGGGAAGGGACTGAAAACGTTGCACTTTTTAGCTGAATTCTAAGGCTTGGCTTACGTGTTAGGGGGATTTCAGAAGGGGTTTGGTCAAGTGTAGGTTGCTACTTGGCCTTGCACGTGTTCCCAAATTTCTTGGCATTCGTTTGGTGAGCTTGGCTTTATTTGAATTTGTGTTTAGTTCAACACTTCTGAAAAATGAGAAATTTTACAGGGATGTATGCGGGGTTTGTAGTACTGGATTTCTCACCTTGGATTTGGGCTTGGCGTTTTATGGCCTTCCGCTTTAACAAAAAACAGTTGCAGGTGTTGTTCCTCCTCTTTTGGCCTGACTTTTTTCGCCGTTTGACTTTGGTCTGTTTTCGTACCTTGGGGACGTTTTTGTGCAGTTCGAAGGTTGTTCTTCGTATAGAAAAGGGGCTTATGGCTCCATTCTTCTAAAACATGGCTGAACTTTGGATTCAACCATTTACCTGCCTCATCGAAGTTAGTCCTTCTTCGTCATGAATTTCAAATTTTCGAGTTACTTCAAGAACCGACTTCTTTCCATTCAATGACAAAAAAATGTATTCTTCGGAAGATGGCTTCTTTGGTACTATAACCTCCTAGAGCTCCTCCGGCCGTTATCTACCTGTCGCTGATTCCGCCCAACTGGATGAGGATCCTGGTGATGGTCTGGGACTTTACTTATATTTTCTTTCTTGCCTTGATTCCAGTTCCAACTTGCGGTTCGCATATGACGTCTGTGCCGGATTTTTCTTCGTCGCGGTCCGGAAACCTCAATGTTTCCTCTCCAACTTTGTGGCGTTCCAGCTGAGCGATGGTGTCAGCTTTTCTTTCAACTAAAGGTCTGGCGTACCGTAAAGTTATCAGATAAGTCATTCTTCTTACTTGATTAGTCACATCTTAAGAAATGAATGGGGGTCCGAAAATTTCAGTTTATACTTAATTACAAAAATAGCAAAGAAAGGGGGTTTTCGTTTAAAAAAATTAATAGTAATACAATTGTTAATTTGGTTTCATAGTAAAATGTCTGTATTTTAAGGATTCGGAGATGTTGATAAATTGAAATTTGTTTTATTATGATGAGCTTACTTCCATGCCGAGTTAAAGAAAATTGTAAAACTGAAATAGAATTTACTCCTATGTTAATATTCTAAATCTTCCTTAGAGGGTGGTTTTGTGGTACTCTGTTAATTGAGTTCTAAATGTTAGAAGACCATACTCTTAAGCTAAAATAAGATATCAAAATTTAAGTATTTTATCCTGATTGGTAGTATTCTTTATTCTCTGTGAAGTGATAAGAGAGAAATTTCGTTTGGAATAGTAGTATTCTTTTATTTTCTGTGCAATAAGATGTAAATTTTAAATTTGTTCTGAATAGTAGAAATCTTGTATTTTCTGTGCAATAATAAGATGGAAAGAATATAATTGTTAAAAAAATATATTTAGCTTTGTTTTAAAGGGCTTTAAGAGATAAAATAGTTATGTTTGATTAATTGATTAATAGGTAGTTATTTAAATTGGAAGGTGTTTATTTTTTTATGAAATTACTGCATTGTTAAAAAGAATATAATTGTTTAATTGAAATTGATTAATAGGTAGTTATTTAAATTGGAAGGTGTTTATTTTTTTATGAAATTACTGCATTGTTAAAACAAAAATGTTTCGCTGTAAATGTTAGAATTTTCTTAGATTATTTTCACTCTCCGGGAGGTGAATGATTTTTTTTCATTTTTTAATTGACATTGATTTCTCATAATTTGATCTGTTTGACAAATAAACACTAAGGTTTTTCTTAAAAGTTAATACTTATTATTGTGTTTTTGTTATGTTTAAGCTACATTTTTTTAAATACGTGGTCTATCTTAGATTCACTAGCATCAAGGTTCATGGTTTGTTATGTTAAAATTCACAACGCAATGCTTGGTGGGATAGTAGGTTGAGGCAAAATTGTTAACTTTGTTTTGTTGTGCTCTTCTTTCTCTAGAGGCACAACACAGGGAAAGTTTGATAAGTTCGATTCCAGGCAAATAAGCTATCTGCGTAGCGTTTTAGTGGTTCCTTTCCATGTGTAATGGGGATAGGAACCAGTTTCCTTAGAAAGTCCTTAAGATATATATATTACCCTCACGTTCTTTACATTGATTTCTGTTTAATTTTGACATTAATTTCTGTTTGTAGATAACATTTCTGTTTGTGACATTTTCATCTCCAGAGCTACCGAAAGCTAGATTACATGAATTGTCCCATCAGATCTTATGTGCTGAACCAACTGCGCTGTTTTCAGTGTTAGCGGTTCGGTCATGTAAAGGCAGCACATCGTTGAAACCTGGCTTGTGCTCGTCATTCTGTGAGCGGTCATAAATGTCGAGACTGCTTTGCGGATCCAAAATCTATAAATTGAGTCCTGACTATCTGTCATATTCACGAACCTACCCCAAATGGAAAGAAGGAAAAAAATACAGCATATTGAAGTAATAAAACAAATCTCCTATCTGAAGCTAAGAAACTATTTAGCACCAGTCAACCAAGACCACAGGTTTCATTTCCTGAAGCCACTAAGTCGAATCGATCAATAAGTACTCAAATACTCATAATATACAGGGAGAAAAAAGCACCTGGATCAAAGATAATTCGCAGTGAAACATTTTTAAATCATCTTCTTCCCAAAATGAAAACACAAAGCTTGGAAATAAAAGTGCAAGTACCAGACAGCTCAAAAAGAAAACCAAAACCTCCAAAAACAGACGCTCAAGCCAAAGCTCTGTGGAAAGGATTTTTTTTTTCTGTTTTCATTGAATCAGAGTTGAAACCCGAGTGCAGCTCATATCATTCAAACCATGTCTTCCCTCACAAAAGAAAGAAACAGCATCGCAATAATAAACACACCTGATGGCCACCTTCACATCGTAGAATTCTCGAGGCTTTCACCAGCTTCTTGGCGATATTAAACGGCTTATTCATAATTATCAACATATTTGTATTGCAGTACAAGAGACTTTCCTTAAACGTCATAATGCAGGAAAGCTTCGTAGGTATTCAATAATAAGAAATGACAGCATGACAGCACACTTTTAGCTGAGGTGCAAATGGTGGTGTCGGTTTGCTTATCTCTATTAACTGTCCAACAAGTAACCTTCCCGTGGTTATACATCTCCAAGCAGCTGCAATATTCCAAGGCATTGTCTTTTCACATCTTCTACCATTCTGCCTTTTGTGTTGGTAACTTTTCATTATAAAGAGACTATTTCCGAGTCATAATATTTTTTTCCAGAATACCATGGTTTTTGTAGGATAAAGCAAACTGGGATTCCTTCTATTATCGTGCCTATTTCACTGAATAAATGGTAAAGGATGTGCAAATTAATCATGCTGTGATATTGATAAAATTGTTCAAGCAGCTAAAATATGTATTCTATGCCAGGATACCACAATAAAACAAATTAAACACTAGAGTGTCGGAGTGTCAAGTGTGTCGTAGGAGTTAGAGGAATTCATGGATCTCGTATGTGCGTCGATAAACTACTATACTTTGAGTAAGAAGCCATGGGAAAAAGTTCGGAAAGCATTTGGCATGGTGATTTATTAAGCAGCAGGAAAGGAATTTTTAATACCATCGAGTAACACTTTCAGCCGTCTTAGATAATAGTAACTACCATCCTGCACTCCTTTGTGCAAAGCTACTCTTTGAAAGACAGCCCACTGATTTAACCTTTCTCACTACTGAATTCTGTAATCAAGATCTAGCTATACTGGAGTTGAAAACAGCTTTTTCACAGACAAGGAAATTATGACCTGGTCCTGACAAGTTAGTTATCCTATATTAAAACACTTCCGCTATAAGTCATTGGTCCTTCCCCTTTCTGAGATATGGAAAAGGAGTATGGAAAGAGCATGTATTTCCAAATGTATGAAGAAGAGCTTTAGTTATCCCAATGGCCAAACTAGGAGAGCACTATACAATTCTCTCTTGTTACCGCGCCATCGCTTTAACTAGCTGCTTTTGCAGACTGCTCGGAATGATGGTCAGCGCTCGCCTGGTCTACTATTTAGAGGCGAATAAATGTTATCTACCCTTATCCAAGTGGGTTTAGAAAAAGACGAAAAGCTGTTGATAATATTCTATTTTTAGAAACATACATCCGTAAAGCACCCGCAAAAAAGTCGTTTCGTTTCCATATTTTTATATAGAGAGAGCGTATGTCACTGCAGGGGATAGTGACATTCGTGTCTTGTACAATAATGGCTTACAAGGAAATTTGCCGACTTTAATCAAAAATTTCTTACAGGATTGAAAGTTTTACTTTAAGATTAGCTCCGTGCACTCTGATGTTTTTAGTCAAGAATAGGATCTTCCGCAAGGCAGTATACTAGGTGACACTTTATTTAGCTTAAAATTAACTCTATCTTAAGACAGCGTCTTCCGAAAATCCATGGAATGCTTTACATTGACCCAATGCCAGACCTCAAATGCGTCGAGAAAGAATTACAAGCATCTCTGGAAAGAATAGTTAAATGGTCGCAGGAGAATGGTTTCACGTTTTCCATTCAAATGACTGTGTGCGTGCACTTTTGCTGCAAGACGATTCCTCATACTGATCCCGAGCATTAATGTTTCAGAAATATGAATGTTTTCAACGTCTTGTCAAATGCCTCTTGGAGAGCAAATGGCAGTTCAACGCTTTTTATTTAAAGCAGCTTTTATACAGAAAAAAGCAATTGTTGTGTTTCCATTACACCTAGCCTTCGGTTTTCAGTTTTGAACTTACTGAGATTTATCAAGTTTAAATTTCCTTCTCAAAACAACGTTGCAGGAATTTCATTATCTATACAGATTCTGAGTGCCTTGATGATATACAAAAATCCTATTTATAATTCTCATCCCACTGTTACCGGAATTCTGCATCTTTATCAGGTTCTAAAATGTCAGGGATATCGGATTCTCTACTTCTGGACCTCTAGCCATGCTATCATGAAAGGGAAAGAACTAGTGAATATTATAGCTAAGCCTTCAGGTCCCACTCGCAGATATCAGGGCGTTAATCAAACGTAAAATTCTCTGTAAATGGAGGATTCATTGGGATGACTAAGCAAAGAATAAGTTGGAAAATGTTAAACCTACTGCTGAGTATTTGCCATCTGGGCTAAATAAAAGGGAAGAAATACACTTAACTCGTTTGAGACGTATTGTCGCCTGTCTCTGCATGTTCTAAAAGGCTAGAGGAATCCACTTAGTGTGAATTGGAATTTAGTTTTGACAATTCGTTATGTTTTACTAGAATATTATTGTTTTAAATATTTTCTCCTAAAATATTTTAATTGCTTCTAA
>KK114896.1:927057-940555 GCA_000611955.2 Stegodyphus mimosarum | reverse complement strand
AAGAACCTCATCATAAACTGTTCTAATATTTAAAAGTTATTGACTTTTATAAGAAATTGTTCGTTTTTGAAACTTATTGGCTTTTATAATAAACTGTAATCTATATTTATTCTCATTTTTATCCGGCCTAAACTATATTATAACTTATAATGTTCCTCATTACTCTGATATAATGTCGAGGAAGCTAGTGAACTAAGCAGCGAGCCATCGCTGCAACAAAAATTCTTTATCAGGAAAGCTTCTGAGAACTTCCTAAAATCTTCCAACCCTTCTATCAGGAGCACTTCGAGAATGACTATTTATAGTTCTCCGAGTAAGATGATGAAGACGAAGCGATGCTATATTTTTGTGCAGGGCTCTTGTCATCCTACACAAATGCACTTTCAAACCTTCTATCACGATTCCGTCACTCTGCGACGCCAGTCCGCGGACCGCAGGCGCGAGCGAGCCCGCTAGGGGGAAGTTCGGATGCAGGGCAAACGCCCTTTCTCTGTCTGACAACTATTCTCCTCCCAAGTTGGATCGTACTCAAAAACTAACTGACTTCTAAACTCATGCAAGAACCGAGGAAAGCTCGGTTTCTCCTCCTATAAAATATTACGGGTCAAAACTTAACGCATTAAATTAATTCTCGCCAACCCGAGACTTTCACTATAATTTGACTGAACAATATCAACCGCCTTAAACGAACCGAAACAGAGTCATTATCCACAGTCGAAGGTTGACCAGCTGCAGATATCCTAACACATGGGAATTCTCGAGACTAAAAATTCGACACCTTTGCTAACAAACGCAAAAAATCTAAGCAGAACAACAAAAAACTGAAAGTTCAAGATCAAATTTACAACCGCTCCTTTTTTCCGAAGGAACTGGATTATATAAGCATTGCAACATTCACAAAGCGAGAGTACAAGTGAATGATGGAAGGCCAATTACGATTTTCATTTACGGCTCGGTAACAAAAAGACATGGGAAACAACACTATACCGTCCTCAGTTCCAAATGTTATCTTAAAAGCTATTTCCACAGATGTTATTTCCGTTAAAAGACGCTCCCCTTTCTTCGTTAGAAAATTGGACCGTTGAAGAAAAATAATTGCCTATAGATTTTAAATACATTCTTTACATATATATATATTTATATCTATATATATTCAGTATGCTCTTCAGAATTTCAAATTTAAAAATCAAATACAAATAAAAATAAAAATACTTAAATAATTGATTACCTAAATTGTAAGGTTTTAGTTAAACTAACAAAGTTTTATTTTAATTTAAATCTTTCTATCTCTTCTCAGTTTCAACTTCCCGTCAGAAGAAGCGCGCGTTTTCAGCTTATGCTAATTTGAAGTAGAGCCAAGTACTATTTAAACCAGTGGTAGAAACTTCTCAGTGTGAGAGAGCTTTTAGTCTCAGATCACGGTCATTCTGTTCGACGTTCGCCTGACCAGCTAGCAGATAATTTCTAAGCCATAGTGCTTACTACGTGATTACTTATTGAAATAAATTGAAGTGCGCTATTATTAGTATTCCTTGCTACGCACCATTTAGTTAGAGGCCAACTCCGTGATTAGCTCTGTGAGCAAAATTTAATTAAATTTCTATTTAGTTTTAGTATAAATTTATCTGATTGTTAAGTTAGGCCCAAGTGTGGTCTTTTACTTTCTTTATCCCTCCCGAGTTGGGAAGTAAATTGTAAATAATATTGATTTAATAAAAGAGGATTTTAAATCCCTTCCAAGTGCAGTTATTCTTCAGCACAGTATCTACACCAGAACATAGCTGATTTCAGCTCCCTGATTCAAAACTTTTTTTGTGCTAAAATCAAAAATAAAATTCTCGTGCGTCTTTAACTAATAATTAATAGAATTTTACCTTTTTTATAATATTTGTAATTTTTCTGATCATTCTGGTAGCATTTCATGTTAAATTTTAAAAAAATATATTCTACGTATGATATTTTTTAAGGTATCACAATTTGATTCTTTTTCCATAGAAAGAAAGTGTTACGTAATAGGCTTCTCATAGGTCTTATAAGAAATATCACAATTGATAAGACGTCAACAACAAAAGAAATTCTTTAAGATAACTTTCAAAAACCCCTTAGAGAAAAAGGCAGTTTGCTAATCTATCATTGCTCTAAACAGGGAGTATTAAGTTACACTGAAGGGAGAAATATGAGCATTTAGTCTTGGCACAAGAGAACATAACAAATAATTTCTTTTTTCAATCATCTTATGTTTATTTCTTTGCTGCAAATACCATACATTCTGCCTTTAGTTATCTCGCTTTTATTAAATTGGAATTACAAGGAAAGAACGGATCCTTTTCTTAAGAAAAAACACATAAGAAAATAACATTTTTTGCTCTTTATTACAGGATAGAATTAACACAGAAAATAGAATCTACTCAAATATTATAGCTCTACGAAATGCCTTAATTAACCTATTCAAAATTTATCACTCTTTCAAAATGACTTACTTAGCATACTGAAGCATTTTAAATAGCCTATTCAAAAATTATGTATCTGCAAAGCGGTTAAATTAACCTGTAAAGACCTTATTTTATTCTAACCCATTATTTTTTAATTTCAGAAACTTTCCTTTCCCTTCTGGTTGTACATTCCTGCCAGAATGTAAATTTTAATGACAAAATATGCAAATCTAAATGAGTTCGGAATCAGTATTTAAGCAGAGGTTTTAAGTAGGAGAGTTAGTTCCGAATTTATGCCATGTGTTTCAACTAGTCATGTAAGTGAATAGTTGGTGCTGAGCCACTCTCTTTAGATTATATTGATATTCTAGGTTCGGCTTTGCTGTGTGCAGCCAGATTAGCTCTTTAGATAATTAAGGAGCCAGTCGTGCCCATCTTACTTTATTGTGATTTTACATCTTTTTTTTCAGTTAACTTACTTAGCCACAAGTGGTAGTAGATTGTGAGCACCGACGAGTGCACTTTTTGTTCAGTTCAGTTCAAGTAAAAAGGTTGCAGCAGAACAAGGAGCACACACCACCTCTCAGCACAGCCCCCATGAAGGAAAAAGGCCAGTAAATGTCATGCATCTGTCTAACTATGGAAAAGGAGTCTCGGCCCACACATCACGGAAAGATTACTCTGACATAGAGGATCAATACAATGTATACACGGATGGTTCAAAAATTGACATACAAGTAGGCTGTGGGCTCATAGTAACTAAGAACAATGAAACATGATAACATGGCAAGGTCATATAGGACAGAATAATTCAGCATTCCTTCCATACTGAAGCAACTGCGATTCGCAAAGCTATCGAGTTAAGAAGCCCCACAGTAGGATCCACTATCAATATTCTTACAGACAATCTTTCGGTCATATATGCCTTACGAAATCCCAAACATCCTTTTCCTATCATAGCAGAGATTCAGGACATACTGAAGGAGCGTTCGCCAACAACGAATACCCTCATTTCTTGGATAAAGGAGCATGCCGGCATTCAAGGTAATGAGGAAGCCGATAGGCTAGTAAAAGAAGCAGCTTACAGCATTGATGCTCAAAGCGTTATAACCAAACTCCCGTGGTCTCCCATTAAAAAAGTGATAAGAACAGCAGCTCAGCACCAGTGGCAATGGTAATGGGACACTACCGAACAAAGCAGAGAGACCTATGAATACTACCATAACGTTTCGTCCAACCGTCTTGAGTCATCCCCACAAATAACGAGATTTGTGACGGAGCACGGGCCTTTCCCTTCCTCTTATTATGAGCGAGGAATTGCAAATACCGAAAGATGTGTCTGTGGAGCCATGGGCAAACCAGACCATTACTTGACCCAATGCCCTCTAACCGCACAGTGGCATGTGCAGCTTCCGGAACAGGCAGTTTCTCATAAGCATTGCCTGATCAAACAGCTAGCATTTCGCAGGAAAATATGCAAGGTAATGAAGAAACTGGAGGAACTGGGAACAGACTTGTGCAGTGCGAAATAGATCCTAGTCAGTCTTTTTCTTTTTTTTTTAAATTTTTCTGCTTATTTAGTTGAGATCAGCTTTGCGTAAGTACTGTATATATTATGAAACATATACGTATTATGGCCAATGAAAATTATTATGAACTATGCAAGCATGTATTATGTAACAGGATCAATATATTATGAACTATGTAAGCAAGTATGAACTATAACTATTATGAACTAGATAAGCATATGTATATATGAACTATGTAAGCATGTATTATGAAACAGGATCTAGGTATTATGAACTACTTTTATGTAAGCATGTACTATGAACTATATCTATTATGATCTATATAACTATGTAAGCATATAATATGAACTATGTAAGCATGTATTATGAAACAGGAGCTAGGTATTATGAACTACTTTTATGTAAGCATGTACTATGAACTATGCCTATTATGATCCATATAACTATGTAAGCATATATTATGAACTATGTAAGCATGTGTATGCATGAACTATGTTAACACGTATTACGAAGCAGGATAAATGTATGCCCTTATGGAGCCCATGAGATGTTACCTCGGATAGTTGCGGAGCCTGGACTGGACCCGAATAGTCTAAGTAAACCTCATCGATGTTCAGACTCTGCTCTCAACTGTCAACTGTCAACTGCAGTGATCTCTTCTTCGAAGACCTAGCGAGAATTCGCTACTCAGTCTTTTCAGCTAGAGTCTACAGTATATGATTCCAAAACATACTAGAAAACTCTATAAATCTACTCAAAAATTTTATACCTACAAAATGACTATTTTCTCTCTCCTTTGCGCTAGTCTTTGTGGTGTAACTGGAAGCACTTCCGACGTGTAAAAAGGAGGTCTGGCTTTTGTACCACGGCGACTTCACTGCGGATTTTTTCAGTTATAATAGTTATCATATAATTGTAATATAAAAGTTATAATTCTATAACGTTACTTAATTAATATCGACATCAAATAGAAGTTATGAACAAGTTAAAAATAAGGTATGATATGGGCAAAATTTATTCAGTAACAATTAATCGTATACTTTGAGGCAGCTCATATCGTTAGGTTATTAAATTTATTATTCTTAATTTACTAGCACTAAGCTCCGTATATTAAAAAAATAACTTTCAGTTGTTAGACAAATTCACAAAATGATTTCCTCTATATTTTTTTCATATGCCGTTCATTACTTTGTATTGTCAAACAAGTTTAAAAATTCAAGAGGTTGACACATCAAAAAAGAGAAGAAACGCGCCTAAGTAAAATTTAAAATTAGAAAAGCAACAGACTTGTATTTGATGTAGATTCTGGTTAAGACTCTATCGATTCTGAGGGTAAACAAGTACAGGTCAAACTTTAATAAGGAGCAAAAAGAATCTGCAAAGAAGGGAAAGCCGCAGTTGTATTTATGCTTGAAAAAAGAAATTCGAACGAGAAAGTAATACCACCTGTCTGCAGAAATAGTTACGAAAACTGAAAAATGAAGTTAATAGAATTTTAAAAGCTTTAGGAAGTACTGGATTGGACTTAAAGTGATTAACTAAATGTTAAAAGCTTCAAGAAAATCCAATTCACCATTACAAAAAGAATTTTGGATAATTTTTGCAGATCCCAAGTCAAAGCTGTGATTAAATTTCCGGCTACGATTAGTTATCGAAGCCTTATTCAATTCGTGCATAAAATTCGCTTTTGTTGATCCGATACTTTAACGCTCTTTTAGTTTGGTCGATAAATCTTTGCTTGCTAATGAAATAAATTATTTGAGATCAGTTGTAATTGACCGAGGTTTTTCTCTCATGGTGATTGATAAAGCCTTTAAAAAATTTTCATCTTGCTGTCAAAAAGACATTTCTCTGTTAAAAATAACACTAATAACCTTATTGTGCTCTCATTTCATTTATCTGACAGTTATAAAATTGCAAGGATCCTCCAGAAGCGCAGTTTTTAAGTCATTTTCTCGCCATTAATGAAATGAATGGTTCTATTCTTAAATGGTTCTATTTCTGACTTTAATTCGTGGATAATTTATTCTACATCTTGTCAGTGTGGCTTGAGATATATCAGCCGAGCTAAAGAGTGTTCAAGTTTCTCATCAAGAAACACGAATCTTATGTACGAAAATCAGAAATTAACGAGTGTTTGATAGCTAATCATAGTTGGAAATGTAATCATTATTTTGAGTTTGAGATTTGTCGAATTTTCCAAAACACTTCTTGCAGTTGGGTTTTCTTGAAGGTGTCTACATTTATAAAGGCATAGTTTATTTAATTTAATGCCATTCCAGTCCTTCCTAACGATTTTAAAATTCTATTAACTTAATTTTTAAATTTTCGTCGCTATTTCTGTTGACAGATGGCACTGCCTTCTCGTTAGTTTTACTCCTTTGTGGTCAAAATACATCCATGGTTTTCCCTTTTTGCAGATTTCTTTGCTCCTGATAAAGAGGGACCTGTACCTGATTGCTCTCGAAATGGGTAGTTTCGTGGGTAAAATCTACTCCAAACGCGAGGCTGTTTCTTTGCTAATTTTGGGTTGACAAATATTTATTTAACAGATTTGCCAGATCTTGATAACTGATTTCGTTACATTTATATTTTTTAATATTTACACGTTTTTACTATGACAGCAATTAATTAACATTTCAAAAGAAACTAAATCCTAATGCGTTTTACCTGAATATCTTTCGCAATAACTTTATAGAATAGATTGCTTGGAAGATAGTCAATATCGGATTGGATAAGTTCAAATTTCTTTATAATCTCTCCGCAAAAAGTCTTCATCAATACCTCTGTGAGACGAGGAAGACCTATTTCTCCCCGACATAAAACATTTACTTCTCCATTTGGTGTGACACATTTGCAAGGAGCAATATTGTCTTCTTCGGGACACTGCGCTTGAACCCAAGCAAAGAACATTAGCGTGAAAAAAATGGAAATCATCATACTGATCCTGTGAAAAAATATGTATGTTTTCAAATGAAGTTGCATTATTCATTAAATATACATAATAAATTATATCATGATTGTAATATATCCTAATCTTATTCAGAATTAATTATTCATGAAATTTCTCATCGCAATAATTCTCAGTGCACATATGAGTTTGATTTCATTCTCTGTTTTCCTATTCTTTGATTACCTTAGTAAGTTAACCTGCCAAAGTTGTTCGAAGTTCTTGCTTTATTTAACTTTTATTAGCCTTTAGATGACTCGCAGATGATAGTAATCGGATCTCGTACGTTACCGTGTATTACAGAGCTCACTTTAAAATACGGATTTATCAATTCAAGTGTCCACGACTCGTGAGCAGTTCTGCCACTTAGGGAGCACTATTTCTGCAATGTTTAAACAATTTGTTGCCTCTAACTCATGCCAGAATAGAAACTATAAATTAAAAATTGAAAGTTGGTACAACGTAATGTCTTATTCAGTGTTTTTACATGAGTTTATTGCATTAACCTTCCTACAGTAAAAGATCTTATGCGTCCCTCATAATGTTGGTAGTTCCTTTGACAGGACCAACTTCGAGCTTGTGTGATATAGGCAACAGTCTATGATGTCAAATTTTGAAAGAGTGCCAGTTAGGCTGCTTACACAAATGACAAACAAAAAGGATTATTTTGACTTAAATCAGTAATACATTTAATGTATACAAAGCATCAAATTTACTAATGGCCTGCGTCGTTGAAAATGCGGAAGCCGGACCTGACTACCATCAACTCTTTTGAGAAATTTTACGGGTTTGTTTTCTCTCTTCATAAAATGAATACCAGCCAGATTCTTTTAAAAAGTCCAAATTCCCTTAAAGCATTTAGCTTAGCGTGTTTTGTCATAGTTTAATTATCCAATACAATCGACACCTTTTATTTTCCCAACTCATAATTAAAAACACATTTTAAAGCTGAAAATTACTGAGTTAGTGACCGTATTGTAAAGGAGTCTTAGACTTTACGAGGCATTTTCAGTGATGACGCAGCATTTACTGTTGCACTCATTGCATTTCTAAAACACCAGTCAAAGACAGGCTAGTTTTATGTTTACACTTGTAGAGACATTAGATTATTTTTGAAGCAGAAGATATGAAAAAATGAGCAATGCCCTCGTCGGGACACGAAACACGGACCTCTCGATGTAGTGGTCAGCACGCTCGGCGCGTATACGATAGGTCCGTGGTTAGAGTCTCGGCAAGAGGGTATTGCTCATTTTTCACATCTTCAGCTTCAAAAATAATCTAATGTCTCTACAGTGACGTCCGAACTAAAAGCGGTGGTGGGTGATGATTCTCTGCCATCAGGTTTCGGTATTGGGTCCCCTTATCTCCAGTCGCTCTTTAAAAGGGAGAGAATATGAGGTATTTCGCCCGCCTTCTTAGCATTCCTTCGTGGTGTAGTGGTCAGCACGCAAGACTGGCGTATTCGAGACGTCCGTGGTTCGAGTCCCGGCAAGGGCATTGCTCCACCTGCTTTCAAAAAATACCTAATGTCTCTACACACTATTTATTTATAAAATAACACTCATAGTCCGAAAGAATCCAAACTACGTATGGAATTTATAACTTCAATCAAGAATTTAAAAATTATTTAGAGATTTCTCCATAGATTATACACAGAGATAAAGGAACCGTGGATTAAAAGCAATCGAGTCTCATACGATTTAGCAATCATGGATTACGAACTATGTCTTGATATTTGAATTAGTAGGCTAGTAGCAAGTGTGTTGAAAGACATATCTTTCCTATTGGCAAAGCGTAAGATATTTATATTCCATGTTTAATCAGAAAACAGCGATTTAAAGGAAATGCATTCTTGCCAATTGATAAACTGTAAGATCTTTAAATTTATCTGTCAAATTTACTCAACAAATTCGGCTATTTAAAAAAAATATGTTGCTGCTGCCCGAAAAGTAGTTAAGAAAGATAAATAAGTAAGAAAGTAAATAAGTTTTATCTTTTCTGAGTCAGTGTGAAGACAGTCGTCAAAGCATGATATGTTTTATTTTTCTTTTACCTTTAATAATTTAATTAATAAATTAAATGATTTAAAAGCAATTAACGCTTTCTTCATCTCTATTATTACTAAGAACTATCTGGACTTTTAAAACTAATATATATGTATATTATATAGACATTAACATTTTAGTTAGATGGTAGTCCATTAAAATAAACTTAATATTAAAATATAAACCTGTTACAGATTTATTTATATGATTACGCCTTTAATGGCTTTTAAAATTATATGGAAAGAAAACTTTCCACACTGTCAAGGTAACAAAATTCAATTTTGAGTTTAATCTTTTTATTTATTTTAAATATAAGGAAGATTTATATAATGTTTTATATACATTTTATATTCATAATATTTTCTTTCCATAATATTTTCTTGCACGATTTTGCCAAGAAATGTTCGATTTTGAATACTAATCTGAAAAAAATTTTCAATACCACTTCTTGATTTCGGTAGTCGGAAATCACAATCAGTGTTAAAATGGTTGGAAATCACCGTCGAAATAAAACAAAATTTTACCATGAAATTCCATTATTGTATTAACTTAATATTATTTTTCAGTATTGATATTAAAATGGTTTATCTGTATCTCAAATCAATATTATTATGCAGATCGCTATTAATGCGTTTGTAGGGTTAGTTACCGACATTAGAAAGTAAAATGCATGCATTTCAAAAGTACTTTTGAAGCCTGGAAGATTTTTCAGGACATAAAAAAAAATTTTTTTTACATGGAGAAATTCCAGGTATGTAGCAGAAGCCTCTTTCACAGAAGAGTCCATTTTGCCGACTAAATAGTGATATTTAAATAATACTTTTTAGCTAACACATTATAAATTTTTAAAAAACTTAATGTACTGAAGTTTAGAATGCATATATTTAGTTTAAGTAAGGCAATGCATTTCAAAAACATTATTGATTTATTTATTTAATATATTATCTTTCATACTTTCCCCCTTATTTTAACTAATGTTTTTTGTCCGAAAATCGAGAGGGGAAAATTATGTGAGCAATTAAATTTTCGAACAAAGCGGTTACAGTAAGAATATTAGAAATAAAAAGTAGTCATTTATAAACTACAGTTAATTGTCAAATTTCATTTCTTTAAAGGGCCCCTACATTAAAATAAGATCACAGTAAAATGTAAATGTTAATGTTACTACGTAAAAGAATACATAGTAACATTAACATTACAATATCTGACGGTATTGAGCCTCCGGCTCAGCTACATTGTAAGGCCCGATGGACACTTCACATGCCTGAGTCTTGACCGCAAATTCCAGAAGGGACATCAGAGGAAAGAAAGAAATTGGGGCGAATAAAATACCTGATTTCAAAAGATCGATTACTTCTGCGGTAGATAAAGCTACAATCATCTAGAACATAAATAATAGAAGTAAGATGAAATCAAATGTTTGGAAAATTTCTGAACTGCCACGTCCAGTTCCTTAAAGAAGAATTTGCACAAACTATGTTCAAAATAATAAATGCGATAAAAAACAAAATGGATGAAATGCTAGTACAATATTGTAAATACAAATTGAATACACTGAATAAAAATAAAAATAATCAAAGGAAAGTAGTTCATCGATAAACTAGACCTCAAAGTGAAAACTGTACAACAAAGAAAGGGGAAATTATATTATTATTTTAATAGTTTTAACGTTTCAGAACGCTGTGCTGGAAAGCTGGGTAATATGCAAGAAAACATAGTATTTATTTTTGTATTAAAAATCTCATTAAAAATATACTGAAAATTACCCATATAATATAAAGAAAAGTTAAGTATGTCTGCACAGAATTCTTTGAATGTCAGTGCAGTGTTTAAAGCATCAGATAATCCTAACTTTTTCACAAGTTCATCTTTCTCTAACTTGTTAATAATTATTAGCTTTCAGTTTTGAAAATGTATTGTAGGTTAAAAAATTCGACACTTGTTGTTCTTTAGCTATAACTGCTGTACTATAATGCAGATTGCTTCCACTCGCTCGTTCGAATCCCTTATTTTGATTTAACAAGATTGAATATCACTTGACCATCGAAACATTTTATATGCCAATTACATTAATTAGTTCTCAGTCATTTGGTAAATATTACTCTCAGTTCCGTTTGATACTTGCGTCGGTTGAAGGTAATTTTAATTTTAACCTTTCTAATAGTTTCTCAGATATAATTCTTTCATTTACTCAATTATAATTTCTGCTTTCAAAATTATTAACACTTGAATATGGAATACGTGTGTTTCGCCCTCTAAATGCGATTTAACTCTTGTTACATCGGCTCACTGGCTCAGCCCAAAGTAAATTCCCCCCTCCAATATAAAATTATTCCTGATTTAGCAGTTGATTTGATCAAATTAATGATTATGTTGTATAAAAGCAGCAAATGTAAACGAAAGTTAAATGCTAAAACTATAATTTTAGCATTTTAAAATACCTGTATCAGTTATAAGACTGAACAGATATGGGTCTTCAGTTTTACATTACTTCCGTAAATTCCTCAGTAACCACACTATCAGAATCTGATTATGTAAAGTACATATTTATTTTTTTTTATATTTTCTCAAATTCTAAAACCCTGCACATTAGTAATTATTTCTGTATTTGCTTATTTCACATATCAAACTATTAATGAGGATAGTTATAGGAATCTAATAGGGAATCTAGTATTCTAATCTTTGAAAGTAAGCCTTCTAAAATCTGCAAGATAAATTTATGAGCCTAATACAATCAGTTACGGAAAATTCACACTGAAAATAGAAAATTTTATCGTTTCCATATGCCGAAGCATGTTATAGGTAAGAAATTAAACGATGTAAAGAGGCATTAAATAGATTAAAATTCTTACAGTCAGTATGAATACTGCATGCTAGCAGCAAACTTAGAATTACCTCCGTCGTACTTTTCTCATTTCGAGAGATTTCTAAAACAACATTTTAAGCATTTTTTTACTTGAAGAATTATAAAAATCTTAGAGAAGATTACCTTTCAATTTGCATTTATTCAGTTAAGGCTCACTTTTATTCATAAAATATCTCATTTACTCCATAATGAGCTAAATGCTTTAGAGTTTACTTACAATTTCCTGTATCTCAGTCGCTCGAAACATTTATCATGAAAGGAAATAAAACATGTCTAAACTCTGACTTTTTGACTAACCGTTTCTTGAAAGCAAGCGTTTAGCCGCATAATCATAAATCATAATTGCGTAAAATGATGATTTAGTGTTTTAAAATTAGCCAGTGCCTTAACTGCTACTATATCAAAGATTACTTACGTCATCAGTAACAAATGCCGCTTTTAAAAACGCATAATATCTTCAAAAAGCATAAATTTTACATTAAAATTCAAAGATTTTTCAAAACATGCCGTATTATTTTGCTTGTGTATTGCAACTTATTCATTAAGTTTTCAAAACTTAAGATAGCAGTACGTACACATATATATCAAAAGGTAGCAATTAAATCACAAATTCAATTAAGAAAGGGGTTACCACTCTAACTGGAAGCATGCACATCAAAAAATGAAATAACAGTTCAATAAAACAGCGTAATAGAATTAATATTAAAAATATTGTTAAAAATTCCTATCTTTTTCAAGAAGCAGCTGAAGAATTTTCTACAGAGCCGCATTTCTGAATTATGCTTGGGTGATAGTGAATTCTTAAAATAATGTAAAATAAAAAATTAAAATAAATTTCTAAGTAAAAATTAATTTAATTAAAATTATTAAATTACTAAATTAAAGTCCTTTAGAATAAATTAAACATTTTAAAATATGTTTTAATTTTAAGAAATCATCAAGATGTAATCTGATATGAAGTGACACCCAAACAAATATTACTGAGAATTAACCTTATGAAAAAACTTTTTGAGTAAGAATAACTATTATGTAAATCAAAAAGAGTGCATTAAATATTATTAAATAAATTTCGAACGAAATAAAAACTAGAACGTTTTAAAAATTCGCATATCAAAAGTAACTATTATAAATCAAAATCAAATATGTTTCATGTCAAATAATTTTGGCGGAAACATTATTTAAAAGAAATTTATCAAAAGTAAAGGAAATAAGAATTTTTAAAAATAACTGATGCAAAAAAGTTTTAAAAAAGACTAAGAAATTCTCAACAACGTTTATCAGAAGTGAAACACATAAGAGTTTTTGATAACAAGTAACTCAGAAAACTTTCCAATTTGAGAAAAAAAGAAAATCATCCAGAAACACGGTTCCGTTGACAATTCTTTGGCTTTTCATAAAAAGGATCAAGGAATTTTCAACAACATTTTGATGTGAATTTTATTATGTCATATTAATTTTATTACTTTATTTTACTGAATTTTTATTTCAGTTTTGATGTGGGTGGTTTCGGTTAGACTGTTAACATATTTCTTGATTAAATCGCTATTTTATTAGTATATCTTGATTATTTAATTAAATTTGCAGCATACTGCAAATCTTTAATAATTTATCACTTTAATTTGAAAGAAATTTTTAAATTTATATATATATATATATATATATATATATAAAACTTT
>KK114896.1:831802-926443 GCA_000611955.2 Stegodyphus mimosarum | reverse complement strand
TATATATATATATATATATATATATATATAAACATGTTTTCGATTTTTTGCTTCCCGTTACATATGTTATTCTTCCACCAAATTATTATTTACATGACCTGTTAAATCACCACTTTTGATAATCCGACGGACATTTAATCTTCTATAATTATTTATGGAACCTTGGAAAATTGCTGTTTCTATAAAAAGTTGCTATTCCATACAGCTTACTATATTTAATTGTGAAATTCCAAATTATAACAATTCATTATTTACCAAGGTGAATGAAAGATGTCAAAACAATATATATTTAATAAGTTTTTAATTTTTAGTTGCTTTTTTAGGTATTTGCTCTATACTTCTTATCAGTTTAAAAAATAAACTATTTAAAAATGATATGCTGCCTAATAGTTTATGTAAAATAAAAAATGAGATTATTGTAATTATACATTGGTGTTCATAATTAAACTTTTTACATTTGGTCGACTGGAGACTGATTTTAATGAAATTTTTTATGAATATAGGTATAGATATAATACAAAAGAATATGCTGTACAACAAGGTAATGGTGCACACGCATGATCGTGCGTAAGGCTAGTCGGCTCAGGAAGGTTTAAAACATGGGTCACAAAATCAAACATAAGGTGGCTCATAAAAGGTATGGTCTCATTTAATGTCATACAGCTCTCACAATACAGGAAATGAAGGTATTATGAAAATGAAGCAATTTATCAATCGTTATGGTAAGTTCTATTTGTTCTCTCAAGAGCGTCATAGTAATACTATAGGGACTACGCGTGAAAAACTGGCTGGCCTATCCCTCCGATCAGTAGTCTCTTTCCAAAACATTATCCACTGGGGAAGACCTGTTGTTAACACGATACAGAGAACATCTAATTTGGGACAATAAGCAACGCGTAAAATTCCCCTTCATAGATAAGTCCCAATTAAACTTAAGAATGGTTCTCATCTGCACAGAGCCACGGAACGTCTTCCTGTCATTCCACTTCCGAGAAAGAAATTAATAGCCTTTCGAAATTAATAGATAATTCAGCCTAGGATCTCAGAACGAGCTCACAGAACATGTCTTTGACTGATGCGTACTGTGTGACTGCTGCGAAATATGGATCTTAAGGCTTTTTTTTTTTACTTTCCAGTGTTTCACTTGGTCATTTTTATGGACAGTAGCCCTCGTCCATATAGGGCTGATCTGGTGCATAGTGAGGGTATTAACAGGATAGATCGGTCAGCCAGAGATCTCTGTCTCTTGGAACATACTTGGGTTAATCTTGGAAAGTCAGTTGCAACTCGTCTTTCCACACTCCGAACCTTCCATAACCTAGGATTGGAACAGACTGCCACAGAGAGCCACACGCAGCTTCATTCTCATTGTGAAATCGTGATATGAGAGCTGTGTGAGTAATATACGGGACCGTACCTCTTTTCTATATGATCTTGCAAAGTTTGTTTCAGACTCTTCTCCACTGAGAAGCCTTACTATCGTGCGTGTGTCTATGACTTTTGCATAGTGTGCAATTTGTTTTTACTACATCAGCCTATGTTCCTGCCAAATTTTGTTAAAATCAGTCTAGCATTTATGGAAATAATTTTCAAAAATCAAAGTTCTTTCAGTTTGAACATCAGTGCAGTTTATAATGCTATATACCTAATTAAATATTTATTCTAAGATGTTATAATATGCACCCTAATGGCCAATACCGCACCCACTATCGACCATCCAGCCATATTTACTCATGGTGTTACTAAAATAGGCTCTTTTACGTCATACTTTGAAAATAACTGGTTACTTAGATATTATAAACAAATATTAGGTTTTTGATCTATTTACCAGAGATAAATTTAGCTCATAAGCTGGTATTTTATAATGTATGAAAACTCCCGTGCTAAAATAAAAATTAATAAATAAATACTTCAAAAATAAATACATAAGATGCGTTATAATATTCTTGTTTAGTTACAGAATTTATTATTTTGACAATCATATTTGATTTTATACTTTAAATTTGATATTAACAAAGAACGTTATATACATGTGGATAGCTTAAGTGTTATAGTAAACAAAACCTTACTTGGGCTTCAGTAATCGACTTTCTCCCATGGAGTCTGGAAATGAAACACAACTCTAGGTTTCGCAATGAGAAACAGCACGAAAACAGTCATGGAAATTTTCTGAGGTCTGATAATACGGAATTATTGTTGTCTGCTTGCATCAAACATAGGTTTCATATACATGTTTCCAACCGTTTCTTGATCTTTCTTGACTTTCTCATTTCTTTTTGCATTGATACGTCTATACAAAACTTAGAAATATTCTTTACTTCTTATTGTATCACGAACATTTCAAAACGAGTTACCATTCGATGTTTAGTTTTCCAAACTCACTAAGTAGATAAGTCGCCCACTCAAATTTCATAGTATTCTGATAACGAATTGTTAAAAAGGATGTTGTCATAGCAACAATCTCGAAGACAATTTTTTATCACTCGGAGCCCGTCGATATGAAATCTAGCAGAAATCTGAACAGGTAAATCTGGCAATATTATATTTATTTATTATTATTGCCTGAGTGCTTTATATTTCTGCATGTGCGTCATTTATCGTAGAATGTATAAATCTGTTGTACTTCAACGCTTATTCATATGAGGTTTTCAAACTTAGTCGAGTGAATACCGAATAACGCATTATATTTCATTCACAAGTTGAATAATAGTGGACGTTTTTCTTTGAACGAAGAACTGCAGTCTGTACCACAAGCGTAAGAATGTATTTCTAGTTTGAAAAGAAATAGTTTTAATTATTACTTTTCAATGCATAACTTTTAGTGCAATAATCACAGAACACAGCAATGTTCAAAAATACTTACCGAGACATAAATTTCTCACTGCAGCGCATCTCAGCGATTACAGATACTATCTATAGAATAGTTACTTTAAGATCATTTCGCCCTCCTGATTTGCCTCTTAACCAAGATAACAGCAGCTGCAATAGATGATCGGGTTTCCTAACTGTTTTTCTTCCTGCTTTATTTCATTTCACCACATTTCGCTTGGTGAAAAGCGCACGAATGAAAGCTAATTTTAGGTATAGATTCTGTTAACATGGAGAAACAAATGATGCGTGTTAATGGCCACAAGTGTTCCGATTGTCAGTGTGGAAGGGTTGCAAGCATCTTGAAGTGCCTGTTTAAAACTACCGAACAACAAAGTAAGCTATTTTCATTTAAGAAATGAATAACAAAGACTGTTAGCTGCATAAAAGATTTACGATAATCATTGATTTTAGTCTTTTAACGGCTTTGCATGAAAATTCTAAATGCTGAAATGCAGTAACAAAAAATTTTATGTGCAAAACCGACTCTTTAATTTTTGTAAACACAGGCAACCGCTCCTTTACAAAGATCTCGCTAAAACTGGAAACTGGACTGGAGCTTCAGGCTGTTTTTTTAACTTACAAATACTAGTCAGCAAAAAGCTAAATACAACCCATTACTCAAAACGCTTCAAAAATGAATGTCACTTGATTGATGGCAGATCCGTAGCTCCAATTTAAAAAGACACCGGAAAAAGTTAACTCTAAAGGATTAAGACACACTTGGTTACGTAGCACCGTTAGTAAAAGTACAAGAAACTGCTATTTGTATTGCGATGTCAAGTGCCTCATATAAAATTAAAAAATACATTAAGTAAAAATTATTATGATAGATATATTGCTAAAAGCAACTGTGAATAAGAATTTCTTGACAGTAAATTTTAAAAAATTATGACAGATAATTATAATGCCCATCACCATGAGAAGACACGTCTCCGGAAAAGTATCTCCCAACGCTTGCGGCGCATTCATGGGCAGTCTACCCATGAAAATATTAGTAGACGTCTACACATGTCTGCAGTGCCTGCAACGAGAATCGTGATCATTGGGCATGATGGAATACAATGTCGGTGGAGGTATATTGAGCGACAGCTAATGAAATTGCGTATACGAATCGGAAAAGCAATGATGGCTAGTGAATCAACCTTTAGTTTACTGAATCACATACGCCGCGAGTTGCTGGAATTTTTTTTTATTTTAACAAACTTAATTTATGATGCGATATTTATTTCAAATCTTAAATTCTGATTAATTTCTTTATAAATCTAATGAAAAATACAATATTTTTCCGTATATTTTTTCATCTTAATACAAGTGATGTATTATTCTAAGTTATAGGGCGACGTATTTTTTTTACCTCATTTTTTTTGTATTAACTAAATCTGGTGGAATATTTTTTCGTTTAAGTGAATTACTTAATTCTAATGTTCAGAAGTTTGGCAGACGAGATTTATTATTGTGTATATTGGATCGTATTTCTGATTTTCTATTGTTAATTAATTTGATCTAGGTCCAGCTAGATTGATCGCCTGGAGTATGTACTGAAGTATTTAAATTTTCTATGAACCAGCAGATTATATTTATAATCTATCTGAGCTGTTTTCTGGCATTTTCCATTGAAAGTAAATGTTTTACTGTTTATGAAATTCCGTAATTAATTAAGTTAAGACACTGTTCCACATATAAAGGGAAGACCACAAAAATAGCGATACCTCGTTCAAAAATAAACCAATCCGCATAAATCTGAATATGTTGCCAAATAAGAACAGCTGCGAAAAACCGCAGTATGTAAGTAAGTGCTGCGCAATCGAGATATGTCATCTGCGAGGAGTATAAAATTGCATGTTTCAGTGCAAGCCTGTAAATTTTCATGTGATACTGAGATAACAAATCTAGGATAGCCAATTCGTAACAATGACCTCTAAGCATCATTTGCTCGAAGGACAGCAATGGACAACTATTGAGAGACTAGAGGCAGGACAAAGTCAGACAGAAGAGACCAGATGGCTAAATGTGAGTTTTTCTGTGGTTCATAGGCTTTGGCAAAAAATTATAACCACATATTCGGCATCCAGGAGGTTCAGCTAAGGATGGCCAACCGCTACGAGCGCCAATGACTGATATTTGCTGTTATGAGCACGAAGGAATAGAACTGCAGCTCCAGCTTAACTCAGATCCTCCCTTGCAGAAGCCACCAGAAGTTTGGTGTCAACTTCAATGAAGTTTGTACCCAAGGCAACGAGCAATTTGCATGCCGCTCACGTCATGGCATAGAAAGGAACGTTTGAGGTGGCCACCTTTACGTGTTCACTGGACGGCTGATCAATGGAGGGCTGTTTTCTTTAGGGATGATTCAAGGTTTAGCCTCCAAAGCGATAGTAGGCGTTATTTAATTTGGAGAGAACCTGGAACTCGCCATCATCCACCAAACATCCGTGAAAGAGATTATTACAGAGGAGGCAGTGTCTGAGTTTGGGTGGTATCTCTTTGGGTGGACGCATAGACCTCCATGTCTTTCCACATGGAAACATGAATGCTCAGACCTATAGAGATAACCTCCATGATTCTTATGTGCACCCTTATGCTGGGGCAATAGGTAATAATTTCCTGCTACAGGACGGGAATTCTAGATCGCACAGAGCTCGCATCGTGGATGATTGATTATCTTCAGCAGCAAGCAATTCAGCGCATAGAGTCGCCTGGTCGATCACCGGACCTCAGTCCTATCGGCCAAGTTTCGGATACTTTAAGAAGACGAATAGCTTCTCTCAATCTTATTTTTCAGATCCTTGCCAAGCTTGCAACTGCTCTGCAAGAGCAATGGCTCTCACATCCTACGAATGTGATCCTACGAAGCTGATAGATTGCACAATTGACAGCATAACACATCGCTGTATGTGCTGTATTGCTTCTAGATGAGACACATGATTTTTTAAATAATCGTCAATTTTTGTGATTTTTTTCTGAATTAATGATAACCAGTTTATAAAAGTTATTTTTTTTTACTTCCTAAATAATAATTTTACGTTATTTTATTGTTATATATAACATTTCACATCAATTAATTATTCATACAATAATTTTATATTATTATACAAATATAGTTACTAGATATTTTATTTAGTTAAAAATGGATAATTTATCCCCTCTGTCATGTACTTAAAGTACATGTATGCTACATTATGAATCTAATTATTAGTAATGTATACTTACTTTACGCTACAGATAAAATAATGTATTTATTTTCTTTTATGTAAATTGAGAGCTCGGTTTTTATTCTTTTCTCCGATTTATTCTCAGATTTCAGATTCTCATTGGATTTAATTGAAAGCCTCAGCTTGCGTTTGATACTTGGATTAATTTGAGCTTCGGATTCCTCAATGAGGACCTAGAATTCCCTTTGTTTCTTGGACTGTTTGCATTTGATATTCGAGTTTATTTTTATTTTTATTTATTTATTTTACTCCTTTTGTAATCCCCAATCGTGGCGTAGAATTTCGTTTGATTCTCGAATTTATTTGATCCTCGCATTACATTTGATTGGTTTGATCCCTGAATTCACTTATTTATCTGATAATCCAGTCCACCGATTGATTTTATCCTCGAAATTCATTTGTTACTTGGATTCACTGGCTACTGTGATTTCATATAATTTTCAGGTCGGTTCTATCTTCTGACTCCATTTGATTCTCAGATGCATTTGAACCCTGAATTTCGTGTAATTCAAGAATACATTTGATGCCAGGATCAGAGCATATTTTGTTTTTTGTTCATCTGAAATCCAAAACTGTATTACATTATATTTATGCTTTGCCATTCGCGTAATTTAATTAAATCTTACGGATTTAATAGCCATTTTTGTTACTTAAATCTTAAAGACTTAAATGACAAAAATCTAGGCTATTAAAACACGTGTTGCCACTGACGGAAATAAAATACTTTTATCTTACATGTGGCAATATTTTGTCATTCCACAAAGTGTAAAGTATTTAAATTTCAAATTCAGTACATGTTTTTGATTAATAAACTAAGCGGTTTAAAAGCTATAAACGCAGTTCTTAATATTTTTTTACTTAAAAAATTGCATTTAGTTGACTTGCCTATTTGTACTCGTGCTAATAATTCATATGGGAATTCTCCAATATTAGCAAAAAACCTAACTGTAAGTGAATGTAATATTTAAAATTAGGCTAAAATGCAGACTCAAACTGGCGGGGATTTTTGAACAGTTCATAGAACTTGACATCAATAAAATATACTGATTTTTTGCATGGCGCTTATTGATAGTTTCGTTGTTTCTTTTGATGTTAAATTCCATTTTATTAATTTCCTACTTCACGGATCATTAACCCTTCAAGAGTTCCATGACTAAGCAATTTCTTTCTTTTAAAATATCTCCGATATCTGTCAGTCGTAAATTTGTAATGCGAAATGTGTTCATGTGTGTCCACTACGATGCGTAATGGGAATGCGAGCTGAGTTCGTTGAAGACCGCCAAAAAGTTAAAATTTATAACAAAACACATTTTACACTGGAAAAAGATCTGTTTCAGTTAGGTTTTTTTCTATAGTTCTCTAAATCAGTAGGCCCTTGTTTAAAATCCATGACAATAGGAAATAGCAGATTTGTGCTTGATTTAAAAAACTGAAGTGTAAAATTTGATGAAATTCAGTTATGGATTGACATTACATTTACAGAGATTTTGCAAGTTTCGAGGTAAATCTATCACTCTTTTTCAAGTATAAAAAATTTCTGAACTAAACTAATAGAAATATATCTCTTAAATAGTAGAATATAAAATTGGACAGAAGAAAAATAAATACGTGATAAAAATATAAACAACGGTTTTAAAACTCTCCGTTATGCAAAATATAAAAGAAGGCCTAAATAATTAGGAGTTAAGATCTTTAAATACCTTCTAGAAAACATGATTGAAATAACTAATTAAAGGTAACTGTGTTAGAACTGAGTGTTCTGTGCATATTCTTGGCGAACATCTTCGTGTAAATCTTAAGTCCTGATCTTGAACAGGGAGTTGAATGCAGCTATGTTCTGTGGTAGAATACTGTGATTAAGTGGTAGAATAACTATACGTAAGAAGGATCTAAAATCCTCTTTTATTAAACCACAATTATTTACAGCCACTTCCCAACTCGGGAGAGATACAAAAAATAATGACCGCCACTTGGGTCTGAACTGAACTTTCAGATAATTTAAACTAAAACTAATTAGAAATTAAGTAGTCGTTGCTCACAGAGCTATGAACGCGAGTTTGGCCTCTATGCTAAAGGGTGCGTAGCAAGATTTAACTAATACTAACGCACTTAGATTTACTTCAATAAGTAATAGCGTAACAGCGCCTCGGCTTAGAATTTAAATACTAGCTGGTCAGGCGAACGTCGAATAGTAACAGTGGTCTGAGACTAAAAGCTTTCTCACACTGAGAGGTTCCTACCTCTCGCTTAAATATAAACTTGGCTCCACTTCAAATTAGCATAAAGCTGAAACGCGCGCTTATTCTAACGGGAAGTTGAAATGAGAACAGATAGAAAAGGGCAAATTAAAATAAAACTTTGTTAGTTTAACTAAAACCTTACAACTGTTACATTTTAGCGAATTATAAAATATTTAGGAATATGAAATTCATAAATGAAATTTTGGGAGGAAAAAGAGTCATAACATATTAATGTCAATCTAAGTCTGGATTTTTGCCAGATTCTAAAATTAAAACTATGATGTTATCTTTCTTTGATATTTAAACGCTTACCAATTACACTGATTTAATATAAATAGTTTTCTGATATATTCTTTTGTTCAAATAATGAATATGTTTCATTTAACTTCAAAATGTACACTAAAATTCATTTGGAAAATATTTATTTTATTTTCAAGGACAAGATGAAATACAACACACAAATTGCAATAAATAAAACAAAGGACATAAAAAATAAATAATACCGACACTGTTTGTAAATAAATATTCACAAAACATTTAGACATAACAAATACATGTAAACTGAATTCTTCAATTCATTCTTTTTTCCGTATAAGCACTGACATAACACATGGCCTTTCTAAATAAAAATAATATATTCTGTAGGCCTGCTACACAATAAAAAGAAACATGGGGCAGGTGCTGACGATTAACATATTTAAGATATTGTAATATTACTTTGACCTTTTCTATATACATTTTAGCACATAAATTAAAACTTACATTACAGTATATTCTGGATAATAAATATTTAGAAAATATTCCTTACTCTTCTTTTCACATTTTACGCTTTTTATGTGATATTTAAAAATGTGTTTTTTTTAATGGGGAAGGGGAGGTAAGAGTTAAGCTAAATTAAACATAATCATTTGGTCTTCTTTGGTACCTTTTGTAGAGCTATTATAGGAATTATCAGATAAGATTGTAAATGATTGGTTAGGCTACAAATAATCATTATAAACTGTTGCTTGTGAATTAACAATGTATGCCGCTTTAAAATATTATAAATTTTTTCTGCATTTTCCCTTCATTATTTGAACTTCGCTATTAATTTTTAATGCTAAAAACATTTCGAGTTACAAGCAAACAAGTCAGTTTTATCCAGGTTAAATGGAAAATTTTTTACCTTAAAATTAGCTTCCTAAAACGTAGTAGTTCGTTAAAATAACGCATTTAGTTAATCTTTATAGACACGTGTTTTTTTTAATTTATTTGCTTGTAAACCTATTTAAAATTTCGATTCCTCTCATTTTAAAAATGCAATTGCTGTAATATTCTTACATCAGAAAAATTTCTTTCAGAAAGTATTGAATGAATTAACTCAGAAATTTTCATATCTTTAACAATTTACAAGTATCTTGCCTCCTCCATAAAATCTTAGTTTTCTTGAACTGTTACTAAATTTATCTGGCCAGTAATGGAAAGGAGGTATCTTCATGTTTTAAAAGAATAGTCGTTAGTACAAAACTAACAATGTTCATTAATTGTAGACTTCTGATAATTTGGATGACACAATGCTTGAAAGAGTCAGGTGCTTTGTACATATGTAAAACGAACAGCTCAAATGCAGAGCTGTCAGTTACAAAACGAAGAATCGTGGGATCTAGCAGTGCGCATTCGACAAATAGTCTCCTGTTTGCATTCACCTGTGCAAGGTTCTCTTGGAAAGTCACTCAGGTGATATAAATGACTAAAAGAAAAGGAATATGTGTAAATTTTCATTATTATATAAGCATAATATTACACTTAAATTGGCAATAAACTTTAAATAGCAAACTAAAAAGTAGCTATCCAACTTTAAATAACAAGTATAAACTATAAATAATTTCAATAACAAAAGGTTTGGTTTGGCTAATTTAATTATGGCAAAGGCTATAGGGATGCCTTCGTGGAGTACTTTCTAATGAAACTGGCTCGTATACACGTTACACAATTAGAAAACCACCAAAACGCCCGTTCGCCTATATCCAGGTCGGAACTGCCAATGTTTAGCTACTTTCCCACTTCGCTTCTGGTGGACTAAATAGCAAAAGGCTGAATTATTAAGGAATAATATAAGTTTCATGTTACCACAATTCCTATTTTTTACACTGGAATTCAAAACGATAAATAAAAGCCTCAATATTAACCGCGATGTAAGAATGAAAATAATCTCTATTTTTTTTAACTTAAATGTATATAATGTACTGTTTTTAAATTCTAAAGCTGCCTGCTAAAATTTTGCAGCGAAAACATAGAACATGCTCTTAAAAGTAATGTGTATTATGCCTACAAGACAGTAATCACCGCAGAGATGTCTTTATTATAGCTTCTGAAGACGAAATATGGGATGTGTCTGGGCAGCGATGATACCTGTTTCATATACAGCTACATTCATAGCATCAACGTGGAGTCATGACGTCTTATGTACTGATCTTCACAATTGTAAAAGAATCAAGAATTGTTCTCAAAATAAGTAAATTTTTATGATTAAAATTCAGAACCATTAAGTTCTACTCAGGTTCAAACCCAGGTGAACAGATTGGTTGCATGGGGATTTTTCGTGGCTTACCTCAGGTAGAACATGATTAGGAGCCAGTTTCACTTAGAAATCCGTCACGAAGCTATTTCTTCCCCCAGACAGATAGCCAAGTGGAATTTGCCGTATATAAATAACAAAGCCTAAACACCTTACTTTGATAGGATTTTTTACTTTTTATTGTGTTAAATATTATTATTTTCAAAGTTTTTTGCCCATCAGAGGCCGAGAGGTAAATTTTCTGAACAATGGGCTCGTATCCCGTCGAACATGCTGGCTGCATAAAGGTTTTCGCCGTTTTCCCCGTGTTTTGCGTAGGTATGAGGCAGGTTCGCTTAAAATTCATCCACGAAGGCATTCCTCTTTATAGGTACATAGCCTTGACTTGCATTGTCTTAATCAATTAACCCAATAAATGTTATACTGTAGCTATGCACATTTTAAACAACTTCCGAGATTGGAGAGGCTAAAATCTAAATTGCTAACATAAAAATGAAATAATGTCATTATTTCTGTTTGTATGTTAATTTTTAGTACCGCCACTGAAAGCTTTTAACAATTGCATCAACATTTAGAATTCTCCAATACCTCCGTTCCAGGATCCTCTTTCTTACTAGGATGAACATTTTCATACATACTTTGATACGAAGGTGCTGATTTATGTTTGAGCGCTGAAATTTTATTGCCTAGATATCAGAAATATGCTTTGGTATTTTGTCACCAGAAAGAGAAATAAGGCGAATCATTCAAATTTAAATGTCACCTGTAAGGTATTAGAAAATTGACTTTTTCGTTGCCGTCGTTGAAGTCAAAATGTTCGAGTCGAAACATTTTACAATGAATATGATTAAAGTAAGAATAAATTTATTGAGTATTTTAATTCGGCGGAATTTCAAATCGTAAACACCTCATTTCACAAACAATTCGGTTCAAAAACAAATTATCAGAAGCAAATATGCCTGGTATGATTCTTTTTTAAAGGCGGGCACTAGCTTTTTTGCCTGTCATGACGAATGGAGTTTCGGGTTGCAAACACTCAAATCGTCAGCAAATGATTTTTCAAATGTGTTTCGAATTTACTTATGCCGTATAATTAACCCTCAGAACCTTCTGAAAGATTCATTTCAACATTTTTCATTGCTACATTCATATTAACAAGGCCTGGAAAGAAATTACCTAGGAAATTACCTAAATTGGAAAACACGAGGAGACTTTGAATTCTTTAGCACTTAGCCATTTCTTACCTGTGACATTGTGTCTCTAGACAAAACCATCGGTTAGGAAGTTAACAATGAAGTCGTGGAGAAGTTACCGGTGAACTTAAAAAGTAAGCTCAACAAGGAAGAACAAACTGCAGAAGCGCTAATAAAAGATGATTGTGGAAGTAACATTTTCAGGTAAAGAGGGAGAAAGAAAGATTACCTTTGTTCTCTGATCCGCGAAATTTGTGCATAAGGGTGTATGACTCAAAGTATTCGCGTTACGATGTTACCCTGATAAAACAGAAGTAAGCTACATTTTCCACTTATGCCGTCTCCTTTGTATACTCTTCTTTGTAGAAATGCAGTAAAATTCAATTAATTTTTAATATTTCTCTGTTTGGCACTGTACTTCTTTTTTTTGTATTTGGAGTTAATTCCCAAGAAAAAGTTAAAAAAACAATCATCCGTGGATGAAAAAACCAATTAATTCATTCGATATTAATTCCAACGGGAAAATGGTTTCGTTTTACGAATATTTCGGTCTACGAATGACCTTCAGGAACAAATTAAGTTCGCGAGTCGAAGTTGTACATTTAATATATTATTAAAATTTAATGCTGAGACCCGGAAATTGCAAACATTGAATGCTGTTAATTTTGAAACTCAGTAGGTGAATGCATTTAATACACTATTAAAGTTTAATAATGAAGTTTAAGATCTCGTTTTTTCATCTATACTGAAATCTCTTTGGAACAAATTTTAAAATAATTCAGATAAACTGAAAATTTTTCTTATTTCATATTTTAAATACCTTATGAATTAAATGTTTCATGAATTTCAAGCAATGTTATAGATGTTCAACATTTCCTACAATTTACTGAAGAGAAGAACAACAATAATACTTCAAAAGATATAGTAGTATTTTTAATTCTCAGCATAATGAGCCTTAGTTTCAGAATATACTAATTTCATAAAAATCGTAATTATTTGTTGCACGTTAACCTCTGCATTTTGAGGCCGAGAATAATATCCATGGACAAGTATTATACGCGATAGCATTCCAGCTTTTAATACTCGACAGAAAGTTTAGGATTCTCTTCTTCTTCAACTACCAAAGAATAAATCTTCTGTCTCTTAGAATCCCATTTCTTTAAGCAGCCTGGTTAGAATAATGAAACAAGACAGTATTATGGTTACCGTAAGGTTGCATTACCTGACAAATTTCTGAAATAACTTATCATCTTCTTGGAAACGTTCCAGAAGCTTGTTCCAATGTTCTGGTTGCAGCGATGTTAGGTCATATTCTTTACGGGCTGAGTATGACTTCCGCCATTTTGGTTTATCCAACAGATTGGCTTCTGTCAGATTCAAATAGTATGTCTCGTGATCCAAAACAGCCTGGAATAAAAAGGTCTGAATGTTAAAGGAAATCTTATCGAATTAAATTTCTTGACATGAACTGTTTCACACATTTTTACTTCCTTATACGAAGTAAAAAAGAAGTAGTATTGTAATCACGAAAAATTTCGGGTACCATATTTCAAAGAAAATATCCATTTTGACGGCTATAGAATGCAATTTAACGATGTTTTTGCGTGACATCCGTATGTATGGACGGAATAAAACTCTTTTTCCCCCAAAAATATTATAAAACTGTTTTAAAATAGATTCTGAAGAGATTATTTCTTGGCGTCTGTGCGTACGTACGTATGTATGTATGTATCTCGCATAACTCAAAAACGAGTAGCCTCAGAACGTTGCAATTTTGTATATAGGACTGCTAGAACATGTAAATGTGCACCTCCTATTTTGGTTGTAATTGGCCGCACCAAAAGTATGTAAATATATGCATATATATATCCACTCTGTTACTCGGCTCAGTGTGCTCAGTTTCTTTGTCCTTATATGTTTGTAAATGGCGCATTTTTTGCTTTAAAAATGATTGAATTATGTTGTTCTTATCTTCTGGTTAAGATTTTTATGCCTTTAGTAAATCTGCATGCAATATTTGTGGAATTATCAACAATTAAAAAGTTGTTTAAGTGTGGCTAAGTCTAATTTTTTTTGGCTATAGCAGCTATTTTGTTTACATTTGAAACTTAGTAGAATAGTGGATTTGTTGGCAATCTAGAGAAACTAAGCTTCGCAACAGCAAAGATAACGCCTCGTTTTGTTATTGCAAATTAAATCATGCGTAATCAATTCTGGAATTTATTCTAAGAAATAAGTGTTTAAGATTTACTGCGTATTTTAATATAGATATTTTGAGTTTTTATGTATTTTTTCCTAGTCGCGAAGTGAGAACTAAATTAATTGAATTAAAAAAAACTGAACTGTCTGTGAAAAACTGTTTCTTTTTTTTTTTGTTTTGTTTTGTTTAATTTCTTTTACACATCGTTTTGGATTTATTATAGATTTGAATAGAATTTTTGTGCATTCTGAGGTATAAAATGAATGAGATGTAACGCTGTTAAGCGAACCTAGCACCAGAGTGTCGCTATGGTAAACAAATATAGTGAATTTTAAAGAGTGCATTTGTTCTATTTTGATTTTTGCGCTATCGACGAAGTAGATTTAATTCAATCCAATATGTTCAAATGAAGTGCAAAAAGCGTATAATTTTATATTTTGTACAGGGAAGTCATGTGATGTACACATCAGATTTTTTATTTTAAAGTTTGATTGCTTATACCAATAATTTATACATCGTTTTCTTACCATAGAATCATTCATTCTGTAGATTAGTATGAAATAGATTAAAAATTTTTTAACGATTTGTGTAGTTAGTGACTTAAAAAGCTTTCCTTAATCGAATCAACAGTAAATTTATTAGAGTTATGTTTGTACTTTTTTGGCTGTGACTCAGTCTATAAATCTTTTAAATAACGAATTTGTTTGATATAAAATTTCAATACCAATTCCAATAGGAAAAATTAAAAAATCATAAAAATAATTAGAGGAGTTACTATCGATATAGCATAATAAACAGCAAACTCTCGTTGCAGTTGCCTTTCAAAAGCGAAATGCGGGTTAAAATTGAAGGTGATTGCCATTCAAACTGCCAAAAATGACAAAGAAACGGGATCGGCGCTAGGTATTTTGCCGGACAGTGCCTCTGCGAGTCCTAAATTATGCTTCTCAGTGCCGCCTCTCTAAATTTCAAAAATTTTGCCGGCCCCTTATTCGGTCTCCTAAATTCTAAAACTTTTACCATCTATATATTCTGTTACTAGGTGCTTCTCTAAATTTTAAAATTTTGTGGCCCCTAAATACTGCCGGGAGGTGCTCGCATCGACTCTAGCGTCTGCTGTGTAAAAAGCAATATAGTGTTCGACCAAATGACAACCATAATTAATTCGTCAGAAGAGTTGCTGTAAACTAAGTAAACACATTTTCAAAAACAAAATCAAAGGCGTAAAACTGTTTCTTCAAAAACTTTAATCTTACCAAAGTTTTGCTTTTTGGGCTATTTTAAACGCGGTAAAGTAATACAACATAACAGCGAAAAGGTTGTTCTTTTAAATATTCTAAGATTTATTTTTGAATGAAGCAATGTTTTTAAGAGTTTGTCATTTTTAAATATTTGTAGACACAGTTCGGAGAAATAAACATACCTCCAAAACAAAGAGTTTCTTTCTGATGAAGTAACTGCGAATTAATAATTAACAATAAATGTAAATATTTTATGATTAGAATTCATATTTATCAAAGGTTTAAATACTTAATTTTGTAACTCTTTAAGTATGTTTACAGTGTTTGTAATTAGCTGTATACAACAAGAAGAAGCATCAGAATTTTCGCTAAAGAAACATATTTTTTTTGTAGCTATTTTTTAATTTAATTTTTAATTCATGGATATTTACATAAAATCTCAACATGCATTAAAATTTAAGTATCAAATACTTATCAGTACAGTTACTAATCAATGCATATGTTACATAGTGCTCAAATATGAACTAAATAATAACGACATCATGCGAAACATTTTAAATATAACATCGAAATCGGTATTTTCATAGTAAATTAGAACTCTGGTAATATCGGACAATTAATTGCCTTTATCTCATAAAATATCAAATTCTAAAGCTTAAATATCTCCATGCATAAATTAAATAATAGTTTAAATAATGAATACAAAATATTGGTAAATAATTCTAAATAGCAATAATTTACATTGGGATTTCATTGAAATTCCTAAAATGGAAAGGAAAATTATTAAGACCCATAACATTATTCGAACATTTGGAAAGCTCTTTTAAATGGTGTAGTTGTATGATCTATTATTAATGCAGAAATTAAATTATCTGAGTTTGAAACGCATACTCAGAGTGGAGATCAATTAAAGCAGAAATGCCCTAACGTTCATCTTAAGACAGTTATAACATAACATATACACTTAACGACTTTCCACATGACACTAAAATTCAAATAGCATTCTTCGTTAATGGCACAACTATTCTGACACACGCCAGAACGCTAGAGAATATTTGTTGCCAACTGCGCATGATTATCTTGATTTGTTAAAAGCATGACTTACTGATTGGAGAATCTCAACCAGGACTTAGATCTCAACTACAATCAACAAGTCAAATGTAGTTCTAGTTCGCAAAGGTCAATACCCAACCTCCTATCCACTTCCACGTTATTTGAAGAGACGACTTCTTGTTCCCAGAGTATTTCTTCATTAATTAATAATAAATTCATTTTTAGACTGAGAAATAAATTTAGTATCTCCATAGCTAAATAAAAACTTCTTAAAAAAATCTAACAATATTCTTCCATGCTTATTTAGCGCCTCCATCATAGGCAGAGTTACCCTATGCAAAAGTAAAAAAGGAAAACGTTTATTTTGAAAGAGAGATACATCAAAATTAAACTAAAGGTATATAAATTTTTATTGTCAGAGAAAAACAACATCAACATTAAAATAATTTTTAGAACATGTGCTAATACTAATTAGACATTTAGACATATTTTTCGATTCAAAAATCTCCATTTCTTAATAAATAACTATAAAAAATCAGAACATGTCATACTCTTAAAATTGTATTGTATGAGTATTATCGCCTTCCCTATTTCCATATTAAGCCTGTTCCTTTCCTTCGTCCACTGAGTACAATTTTTCAGCGAAAAGGCTGTCTCAACCTTCGCGTTATAAGAGGAAATTCAAAAAGTAAAATTCACAATTTTCGTAATTTCGAAAAACAATCAGTATTGGGACAAGGTTTAAAAACTATCATCCGCTGTTCATGCAGATTATAATTTCGAGGAACTTAATCCCTTCGTTTCCAGATTTGAGGAAATGCCATCAGGCTGCTTCAAAACTAGTCATACAGTTTCACGCAATTGATGATAACACCTGTTTGTTGCAAGAACTCAATACAATGAAAACCCCTTCAAATTTGTTATTATTGTCCTCAAGTAACATATATTCAAAACACTTAAAACTCATATAGTTCTAGCGCCCATTTTGCCATATAGTCAAGAGATATTTTATAAACACATCAAAATTCGTCATAGATGATCTACTCTTCTTCTTTCGAAACATTACTTTAATACTGCATGAACATATTAAAAAAAGGAGAACATTTTAGGTTTGATGAAGTACATTACACTTTAGTCAAAAGGAAGGCTTGTCCGCCTTTTGAGTACTATGTGGTAACCGTACATATAAGAGACATATTGCAAAAATAAATATCTATAAAATCCAAATTCTGTCTCTAGTCAATGTTCTTTGGTTTATAAGGAATAGCGCATTACATACCGAATTAAATTTCGAAACCATCAAAAATACATTCCTAAAACAGGCCACATTTTTACTACAATATTAAACATCATGAAAGCACTATGACTTACACGAAACCTAAATCTTTAACACATCTTCCACGCAACCTGTAAGTAGTTATTTCCTAGAGAGTTGCCATAGCAAGTCTTTGATTTATCTTTCAAATAATAACCGTATAACTTAAGAAATTGAGAGATCTAAAACTAACAGAGCATGCACTTCTTAGTAATTTAAATCCCTAATAATTTTTAATAATATATAAAACTGACATAATTTTAAATGTACTTAATTTATAACGTTTCCTAGCCGACCATTTTGTAGCCTCTGTAACATTATTGCAAATAATACTTTGAATTTTGTATAATGTAACACGAAAATTCTTAAGAGATGAAGCTGCTCAAGAAAAATAAAGTTACAGGAGCAAGTTCATTTAACATTGAGGTAAATAGCTATCTAGCTAAATTGGCAAGATATCGTCAAGTTGACAATGGTTTGGGCAACTAATTTTTGTCGCCAAACTTGGCTACCATTTGCGGCAGTTTGCTGCGTTCTCTGTACAACTGTAATTGAAGAGCTTAATTGATCCCTATCTGTAACTGTAACCGACTCTTATACCTAGCCTTAACCGTCGTTATGTGGTCTTCCAATCCATTACGAACACACGTACGTACGTAACAATATAAAAGGTAGAGGATCCAAGGACTAACTGAAAACATTTTTGGAAAAATTCTTACATTGTTAAATGTATTTATGGCTCCTTGATTATAAGTGTTGTTTTTATAGAATAACTATTCGTTCATCATATGCACAAAACAAACATTTGACAATTTGTTTATTTTAGCGCAAGGAACGTTTTATTAAAACTATTCATTTATTACAATATGGCCTGGACTTGGGGGTAAATTGTAAGAGATCTGTGGCAAGTAGTAATCATAAAAACTACAATAATAATAAAAAAACATTTTGTAGTTGTTATAGGTATTTAGTGACTTGGTATAACAACAGTTAATGATATCAAATGGTTCAGAGCAAAATATAAAATTATTTAACCAATCAACAGTCTTCACCAGAGGTGCAGTTAACACAAACAAATGATAGATGGTTTTCTTTCACACATTTAACATGTGCTCACATTTTTCAAATTAAGCATTGTACCCATTCTTTTTCGTAAGAAACGCTGTAAGAATTTCCGTAAGTTAAGCATAACCATTTTTCTGTTTCAGAATCTGTATGTGAATTCAAAATTCTCTTCTTTCCTTATTTTAACTCTTTATTTTCACAATGTATTTTTCTTTAACTGTTCTCTTTCCTTCACCTTCCTTTCCTTTTCCCATTTCTTATTAATTGTCTCTTAATATTCGTTTTCCAATGCTTCTGTTTCGGGTATATTAGTCAGAACAGAAGATTTTAACAGAAGATTTTCTATTGCGTCGGCCACTGTTAGACTGGTGAAGAGAGGTGAAGCCTACTGGGAGCTCAATATTTGAAAGTGAAAAATCAATTTTTCTATTTTGGAAAAAAAATCCTGATAAAATAAAGTAAATTTTCATTTTAACGTCTAAAGAAGAAAGTCTTAAATCAAAAGATCTGAAGGCAAGTTGTAACATGTTACAACTTATCCCGAGCTTTTGTTACAATCTGCCCCATCCTATGGTTTCGGACATTTTTGTTGATTTATAAAAAATTATTACGATTAGTAAAAAAAAATTAAATCAGCATTTTAAAACTTAATTCTTGCACAAAATATATAAGTGAAACCTATTTTAAAAGGGAGCAGTTAACTTACCATGAATCAAAATGCACGAAATATTTTTCTAATCAACTACCTAAGACGAAGCATATGCGTATAACCTCTCTCTTCCCGTTTCAGTGGGGCTCTGACTGTAATAGGGTCTGTCATAAGACTCATGTTTATTGAAAATTCTGATAAAAATTTTTAAAATGACTACGTAAAGTGCGTGTTACTACCTACCCCTGTTACAATTAGGCCATAACTGCCCTATATCTAATTCCATATTTTACATATTTTCATATAAAAGCATATTTACATATTACATATTTTCACATGAATATTTTATTTTACTTTGACATTAGAAATATCCGTTCATTCAACTTTCAAAGTTTTTATTTAATTCTGCCTCCGTAGAAATATAGCGAAAGAAACCTATCAAAAGAAACAACGAGAATGAAATTGTTCTATGATATTTCTACCAAAATGTGGCAAGGAATAGAGAGAATCCGAAAAGTATTCCAGCTCGGCTGATTTCATCCCTTAACTTTGCCACGGTAATTACAAAAATGTCTCGTATCTCTTAATTGAATCATTTAAGGGCATGTCTCACTGAATTCTAGAAATAAAACCGAGTTCCTTTTCTTTACGACATCAAAGAAACTTGCTCTTACTACAAATGATCGTTTTAAGTACCTTTTTGATTATCATTAACATTAGAAACTACAGCTGTCTGAATTAGTTTTTCATCCAAAAGTGGCGACAAATTAGTTAAAAATTAGTTATGTCTCTAATAATTACTGAAAGTTAAAAAGGAAGTCATTTATTGTATAGTTATTATAGATATATTGAGCAGTTATATTGATTTATTGATTTAATATACACTGTGTCTATAAATTTTTAGCCAGCTTTTATTTTCGTCCTCAACAATCATAGACGTGTATTTTTAATTGTGCAAAATATTCTAAATGATACAAACATTTTTATTTTTGCATTTATGAATTTAAAACATTTATTTTGTGAAAAATTTAAAATAATAATTTTTAAATAAAGATTACGATGTCTAATATTTTATATATTCCCCTGGTTCCTATAATTATATTTAGAAAATTTTTTACTCATTATAAAAAATAAAATAAAAAACATGTCAAAATTTTACCGAAATATTTCCTTTTCAAGTTGGGAATTATATTTAGGGGCCGTACACAAATTAAAGAACTAATATTTCTATTTGTATGTAACTAAAAATAAAAAGACTTCTGAGAAAGACTTCTTCTGCTTAGAGAAAGACTTCTGATGTTAACAGATTAACTGATAAGCACGTCTATGCAGATTTTGTGAAGAGTATTCATCAGTATAAAATTTTTCAAAAAGAATATCTTATTCACAAAATCTTACAGAATTGTTATTCCGGTAAACACTTGCAGGCCTTATTGACCTCCAGCCAACTCGTAATATTATTTGTGTAAATCAGTATTTAAAATATTTCTAGTTTAGTGAATTTTATATGAATATCAGATCATAATTCTAGAGTAATAAAATTTCACGATAATATCATTAACATATTCTTAGCGTCTGAAGAATTCTAAATTGCTTGTGTGAAAACTATTTTGCATACCAATTAAAACAAAATTATAAATTAAAGAATGTTACACACTAGTAACTCACAAAAGGATATTATTAAATGTCATTTCAGTGCAAAATATGTACATCGAATTACTTTAATTTATATATCAACCGAACCCTCGAAGTAAGAGGTAAATGACATGAAAACCCAAAAAATTTGAAATTAAATATCTTATCAATTTTTACTGTATGGGGATCGCATGTTTTGTAGTTGGTTTTTATGGTGAGTGCAAAATTTTCTTAAATACAAGTAGAGGACAGCGACAACATATCAAAGATTAGATTTCGTATTTTTTATAAAACTGATTTTTTTATTTCCTTGTACGGTAGTAGAGGAGGTATTGTAATCTCGAAAATTTCGGGTATCATATTTTAAAAAAAATAGTACTTCGAGTAGCATCTTCAGTGGAATCTTGTCCATGCCGAAAGTGTTTAAGGCGTAAACATACTTCAGTATGTCATGACTTTTGCCGCCCAGATGGTACAGTGGTTAGGAGACCCGAATGCGATAGCGAAGTCCTGGGTTCGAATCCTGCAGAAGGTGTGGTTGTAACCATCCGTCCTTTCATAGGAGGTAAGGGCCGTCTATTAGATGCCTTCATAATAAAATGGCCACCAGTTTCGGCCTTAGGAGTGACCAATGTCAAAAAACGACAAGAGATTTTTAACAGATTTAAGGTAAAGAAAATTTGCTCGTTTTTGTGATTAATGACTTCTTATTTTACAAAACAGCACCTTTTGTTAACCTCGGTTAGGCGGTTCGATGAAACGATGTCCGCCAAAAACTTCGAGACAAAAACAATGCGAACGAAAACGTCGCAGAGAAACCAAGGCAAGGAAGAAAAAACAGTTAAACAAAACATCATGGGAGAAAAGAAAGCAAACAGGAAACATCGCAGTTCTAAAACATGATGGTAGAAAATAAAACCGTATTTAAATTTCGTAGTTTTAAAACAACATCATACAAAACATGGTGGTAAAATAATAAAGTACCTATAAATCATCACATGATGATAACATCATAGACAAATTTTCTGACTGAAAAAAGTATTTTCTATTTTCGCTTAGTAATTTGTAAGCACAAAAAGAAATGGGAGATTTCGCGCCAAATCTGGCAACCCTGTCTTTCTGTGCCACTTTCTGGCAATCCAAATCCTCTTTGCGGGGAAGCTATCTTACCGCTGCTGGGCTTTTCGTAACACTATCATTTACTATTATCTCTGCGACTTTGCTACAGCGGTTCAAAGCACTTTTTGCGTAAACATATTAAAGCATAATGAACGTTTTACTAATGGAAGATTTTACTCTATAGTGTTACATATAAAAAGTCAGATTTCGTATTTACAAAAACTCTCAGTGCTGAAGCTGTGATTACAAAATTCTTAAGAAACTTTGTAATTGGAAATACATATCTATGGATCATTAAATAACATCACTTATTTTTTAAAATACTGTGAACTTTTACATAAAAAATAATGTTCAGAATGTCACCAAGTAGCTTAAATTAGTCCTTAAAGGAAATGAAATCTATGGACATCCTTCTTCGAGTCCTTTTGATTTGATCTTATTTGTTGCGCTTCAGTTGGTGATTAATTAGATTAGCTTTAAGAACGTACCTGAGTGCTATCTGGGTAATTTCCATCGACCGTATAAATTCTGTAAGAAGGATTAACGCCATCGTAGCTGGTGACCGATGGACCGATATACGCCACTGAAGTAGGTCTGTGTCCATCATAGAATATCTCCAGTTCATCTAAGTGACTATGACCGAAAAACTGACCTCTCACTGTGTTCTCAAACCTGTAAAAGAATGTGCATGAACTCAGTGACTGACAAAATTGTTACAAATTATAATCTGAATAAAAAGTCTTCTCACGAATAATTTTCATCTCTATAAAGTCCTCTTTTAAAAATCATGAAATGAAATTCATGAGGTATGTACTCATTTTTTGTTAGATTTTTGAAGTTCTTTATTAAGTTTTTTTGTGTAGTAAGCCTAATCCTGTAGCATCGGATGGCCCAAGAACCAAACATTCCATCGTCTGGTTCGGTTTATCTTCGGCTGCTCAATACTATGCTTTCTATGCAAGTTCAATAACTCAATTTTTAAACATTTTATTTTCATTTAAAATTTTAAATACTTTACCTTTCAATTCGATATTTATAATTACAGGATTTCAAAATTTGATTAACATTTTGCAGATCCTGTATACACTATCGCATTTGTTAATATCGTAGTCAACAGGTAAAAAATGAAAATACGATTAATTAAAAAGGAACAGAAATAAGAAATTTATTTCAGACTGACCTATTTATAATTCGATTATAATTGGCACTCCACACAGGTAGACAGTCACTGTGACCGGGTGGTATGTGGCCAATGATATGAACCTGGGGAAAGATTTAAAGTCAAAGATTAGTTAGTTAAGCCATCGTACAAATGTAATAATCAACAAAAAATTAGTGTCCCCAAAACTATAAAACAAGAGTTTTTGTTACAAACTTTCCTAACAATCTATTTTATGTTTAAGCTGAGAAGAAATCGGAAAAATAATCGAATTTTAAGATATATATATGTATATGTAAGATAGAAAATGTGTGAATCAGAACTTCAGCTTTAATTTGCAACTGCCTTGATTTGGTTCTTTCCGCTTTCTGTTCTAGAGAGAGTAATTATTTACAACGAATCCCTCTAAACTGCATCATTTTCGAAATCAATGATTCTCACATGATTCTTATACTATAATGCTTGGGCCAAAAATAATTTCAAACTTGGAAAAAAAAACTTAAAACTAGTCGGTCATAACTGGCAATAGCAAAAGTTACAGACGGAGAACGTGATCTGTAATAGAAAGAAGCGATGTGGCTAAGATAAAATCCTGATACAAATTTATTTAGACTCGTTAGAGCTTTATTTCCATTGGTTGGTTTATGGCTTGTTTCTTTTATTTGATTAATTTTAGGATTAGTTAACTACACTTATCTACAACTATCTACGACTTAAAATCCGATATGAATGCATATATTTTGAAAGAAGTCGCCAAATATTGAATGACATTGTTGTATGCAGGCAAACGGTAATTTCAGCCAAATTCTTAAGAAGAATTTTTAAACTATAAATGATTTTTAAAACTGTTTTAAGTTGGCTGACGTGTGATAAATGTTTACCTTACATGCGTGTGGAAATTATTGCTATATCCAGTTTTATAATTCTTTCATAATGTAATGAAACATTATTTCAAAATGTTTATTTACTTAAGTTCCGAAGTACATGCAGTTTATGCACAGAAGTTCTTTTCATCAGCTCAGAATATTACATTAAATGCAATATTCTTGAATACTATACACCGTAAGCGCAAAAATTCTTACTTTCGTAACCGTTGGTCATGATCGTATACTTCCTTTTAAAAAATTGTTTCGAATGTTGAAAATATTCATGTTTGGACATTTTTAAACTGAAGAGAAAAAATTTTGCTAAAAGTACAAAATCTAATTTTACCGCATTTAGAAAACTTTTATACTCATTATAAGAAATAAAATACAAAATGGCTTCGGTGTGATCGAAACCGAATCAAACTTTGAAGCCTGAGATTATATTTAGGGTCCGAACACAAATTAAAAAGAAAAATGTTTTCATTTGTACTTAACTGAAAATGAAACGTCAATTTAGAAATAAGATTTCTCATGTTAATAGGTTAAATTATGGCCTTTCTATGCACACTCTCGTGAAAAGCATTGTTACGAATTTTGTAAATATGTAAATAACTTTAGTGAAATTGTAAGTATTTCTGTGTAATACAGCGTGAAATGCTTGAAAGAGAAGACACTCTATGGACAAATAAGACTGCAAGAGCAAGTCTCTTAAACATTTGTAGAGATATTAGGTTATTTCGAAGCATCAGACATGAGAAATGAGCAACGCCTTCGCCGGGAATCTAACCACGGACCTCTCGGTTACGCGTCAAGCATGCAGACCACTACACCACGAAGGCATGCGAAGAAGGCGGTAGAAATACCTTATACATTGAGTAAGTGGTTATCTCGCCAATTTAGCGAAATATCACCAAGCTGGCGATGGTTTTGGAGACTAATTTTTGCCGCAAAAGTTGGTGAGAAATCGCAAAAAATTGCAAAACTTGGCGACCATTTTGGTCTTGCTCCTATATAACTGTAATGGGTATTATAACTGAATAACTGTAATTTATCTATGTGCAACTTGAGATCTGGCCCTCATATGCCGTCCAGTAATTTCGGGAAGCGAAAGGTACTAGAAATTTCTCGGCAGCTGGGGGAAATCTACATAAGGCCGAGGAGAGTATCAGTTTCTTAGTAGTTGTTAGTTCAGAACAGATTTCGGGTATTGAAATATCCGTGAGAGCTTCCCCTTTTAGATGTAATTTGCATTATGTTGTGTTTAATTTTCTTAGTAGTTTGAAGCGTAATAACTGATTGTACTCTGTGATACTGTAAAGAAATGTACCAGTACTTGTCTGGTATGTGCCAGGGCTGTGAAACGTTTCTTTTGGTGAAATAAATTTTATCAAGTGATATTCAATTCTGTGTGCATTCAATCTATTATGAACCCGTATTGATCAATACCAGTTTTTCTTAAGAAGAGGACTTATTCACAGTATCTATCTTACAGAATTAGCTTTCGTAAATACACTGGTAGTCTTTGGTATTGGCATACCAAAATTTGGCCACATTTTGCCTCATTAAAAATTTAAAATATTTCTAACTTAAGGAATTATTATGGATGTTTGATAAAGAAAATAAAGTAATAAAACTTCGTAAGACTATCATTAACGTATATTCAGCATTTGAAAAGTTATAAATTAACTTCAGAGCAAATTCTTCTGCCATACCAGTCGTAACAAAATTATAAATTAAAGAATATCAAACACAAAAGAAACGGTATGTGTCAAGTATCAGCCTCAAATGCTTCATATTTACTTATTACCTAAACCCTGAAAGCAAGCTGGAAATGACATCAGAAATCTCAGGTTTTGAAATTATGTATCTCAACCAGTTTTGACGTACGGAAGTAAATATTTTGTTTATTTTCATAAGGGGAATAAACTTTTCTAAAGCATAACTATAGTCACTGGGGAACGAATAAAAGGTCAGCTTTAATAACTTTTACAAAATTATTCTTTTTAATTTATAATTGCGAAAATATGTTTAATAACGTTTTTGTAGCTGGAAGTGTATGCCCATGACCAACGGTTGCAAAATTAAAGGCTAGGAAAGGCCATAATTTTTGTAGAAAACATCTAAATAAATATAGTTGAACAGTATTTTGGAAATTTCATTGATATTTTTAAATTGCAAAACTTTCGCTTAATAAAAACAGCCTATTTTTAGCCCAAAGGAGCGTTAGCTCAGAAGAGCTATTTCACTTTGGCATTTTGCGTCGAATCACTGTAATCGTCCGCATCACTTATTGCCACCAAATTTTATTGTCCTGTGTTGTATTTAAAGAAATTAAATAATAGGGAATCACCTTCATAAATGTATGTATGTTTCTCACATTGTGATAAAACAATGGTACCTAGAGCCATCCAATTTTGAATAATGGAACCTTCCTCCGAATATGGGCATCTGGAAGCCCGAATCTGGAATTTGTTTTATTATCGGTTTCATATTTTGTAACACTTTAAAGATATTTTATTAAGAAACTCAACGATTTCAAAACGAGCAATGGCAACACTGCACGCAAAGAAAAAAAAACATTTTTATCTCCAGCGTGCGAGACTGTGTATCGGAAATTCTAAAGATATGATCATTTTAAAATTATTTTGCGATATTGCTGTAAATTATTTTGCCATATTGCTGTTGGATTGAATTTTATGGTTTAAGAGTGAATGGGCGTGATGTAAAATCTGAAAGCTTTCAGTTTTTTTTTAATTTATTAAATTTTAACTGTGTACATTATAAAATACCTTTCATTGATATTAATTTTCAATAATATATTTACCTTGTATTGTACTGAATATATTTACTATATTGATTATTATATGTATATAACACTGATCTTATTTTGAATATGTTATCTTAAATATATTTTATTGCTATACCTTTATTAAAAAAGGAACTAATTTTAAAATTTAATAAAAACCTGATTCTAAAATGGCAATTAAAAAGTGAAAACATAGACAGAAAAGGGCTTTAAAAATTCAAATTTGTAAATAAAATCTTAAGGTTTTATTTCATTTTACATATGGGTAAAAAATGCTACTACTGGTTTTACGAACATATCCGAAATGCAAATGTAATTAAACTAAACAAAGAATAAATTTTTAAAACGCTGCAAACCCTAAAAACTGCATGGATAAATTTAGAACAAGAAAAATAAATTCAAAAATGTGTTTTTCGTTCTAATCTGCAGACAAATTTTGTCTTGCATATTTATAAGGAATAAAATTTTTCTGTAAAGTGAACAGTAATTTCTCTGAGGCTAAAGAAAGAAAAAGCGTTTTTTAATCCCACCTTTTCGCCTCTGAGTTCAGCTTCTTGCAGCTGTTGAACAAGCCACTCTAATTCTTGCCCCGGATCCGTGGAATTTAACAACATCCACCTAAAAGAAGGAAGGAAAAAAGTACATCATAAGAAATGGCTAAAAAAAGTAATAAAAAAGAAAAGAGAGAAGAATTACTCGCGACATCAAATTCCACTTCGCGAAGAGACGACTAATGAACAAAATCAACACATCTTCAAAAGTCTAAAAAGGTTTAGGGAGTTGTGTAAAAACCCTAGTAATCCATATTAATTATTGATCTTCCACGCTTCATAAGACTAAAATAAACCTTCTGCTTGTGCTTTAAAAAAGCTAAATTCATTGACGAATTTTTAATATTGCATTAATCCAGATTTTAATTCTCTGCATGGTAAGTTTTTTTGAAATCATGCTCATATATGTATACCGATGATTGGCCTTTACTTTTCATTTTGTTTATGCTGCTTCAAATATTATGGTTATTCCGTTAGCTAATAACCATAATATTTGAAGATGTAAGCGCCGCTGAATCTGAGTTTGATCCCGGATAATGCATATTTTTTAACACATTTTTGAAATGGTAAAACTTAAAATTAATGCATCTGAACGTTCTCTCGAGAGATTAGTGGTAAGAAAAAATGGTGTACCAGGTCCTCCGATATCATAGATACCACTATATTGCTGTCTGTTAAAATTTCATGAAATTCTGGCAAAATTAAATTTTACTTCGCAAATAGTGATCTGATGGTGTAGTAGATATGTAAATCATTGATAGCTCCACTACTATGATTTTAGACCGGAGGTTCTAAATCAGAGAATTCCCTCCTGAGCGGAACAGAAATTTCATAGTTCTCTGGGGGATGAGGTTAACCTGTTATTTAGCTGTCAAGTATTTTAGTTTCAGATTATGGAAAATTAATTTTATTCATATTTTGACATTTATCAACAATTTCTATACTTTTTATTGTTTAATTTAAAAAATACTTTTAAAAATAATCTAAATATAACTGGTACTCTTCCGTTTTCGAGACCGGATTCAGAAATGTATGCATATAGTATGTATGCATATGTATGCATACATATGTATGCATAATGTATGCATATAGGCATGCATGTGTATATTTATGAACACTGCGAAAAAAATACTGAAAGGTTTCAGATTTTAAATTACGTCCAAAGGGGCGTTTTTTAACATTTTGTGTGTTACCTTTATTTATTAAATATCATATGCTTCGCACCTTAACTATTAAATTCATTGCAACAGCAATATCTTAAAGTAGTTTTAAATTGAGCATATCTTTAGAATTTCCCATACACAGTCTCGCGCTAGAGATAAAAATGTTTTCCTGTACAACGTTGCCATTGCTCACTTTGAAATCCTTGAGTTTGTTAATCAAAAATTCGTTTACGTTTTACAAAATATGAATTCGATAAAAAACAAATTCCAAATTTCAAGTTTGGTCTTCCTGATGCTCATGTTTGCAGTAGGATCACATCATTCAAAATTTGATGGCTCTCTGTATCGTCGTTTTATCACAATGAGAGAAACATATATACATTTATGCGGATTCTTCATTATTTAATTTCTTTTTTTAAAATTCAAAAAAATTATTTATTTTTAATTTAATTTAGCTAATTTTTTTTATTTTAATGAAAAATATGACATTTAATTTTAGCTAAAATATGACATTTAAATTTAGTTACAATGTGACAAGAATTAGTTTAATTAACACTAAAAATGTTTCTCTACAATGAGTTTCCATTTTTTCTGAAGAGTATGTAAGGTTCCCTACCAGAATGAGTTTTTAGAATCGCGTTGAATGCAAATGAGTTAGAAGTAGTATTTAAGGAAGGTTCAATTTACTTCGTGAGGAGAGCTAGGAATCCTGAGTAGCGCGTGCTTGGGTTCGGGCTAAATCTATCTTGAAGCTGGCCATTTATTACGTCCCTTTTGATATTTTCCGGCTACTTTAAATTAAGAGCCAACTACGTTAGATAATTCTGCGACCTTCGGCTAATTCTCTTAGTTAGTTATAATTTAGTTTTTATTTCTTATTCTGAGTTTAAGCCCAAGTGGAGGCTTTATTGTAAGCCCGAGAAAGGAGCCAACTGTTCATCTTATTTTGAGTGAAATAAAGGGTAGTTAACCCTTCTTGGGTCTACGACTTTAGTTTTTTGAACTCAGCGCCATAAGTCGCTTAACAGTTCACTAGGCTTCTCAACATTCACTTTAGCCAAAAAGAGTGAGGAACTCTTACAGTATCATAATTTGGACTGTATGGTAATGTTTTCCAGATCATAAAAATGTTCTTCATTTACCAGAGCTCTTTAGTCCGATGTAATGATATTAAATTTCGAAAACACATTAGTCAGCTAAAAGAAATGGAATCAAAAACGTGTTGCTTTGCAAGATTCACATTTTAAGGACAGAAATGTTTCTCTGTAGGCACTATTCCAAAACTCAACTATTAATTATTATTTTTAAATAATATTCTTTTGGTGGTCCAGAATTTCTAGTTCTAGTTAACTTGACTCAGTTTTAATCAGATGTTTTTCAATGTAATCACTTATTTCTGTTAAAGTGTTGCAAAAATTCGTCAGTAAAAAATAAATAAAAGATTTACAGCAACGTGCAAACGATCACGTTTGTAGAAAAGTGTCGGAAAATGCTGATATGGACACTACCACCATAAATCTTTGAGCAAAATATTTTACATGCTTTTGAACTAAAAGGTCTGTGACAGCTCTTATGCATTTAAAGTATCATAAATACTGCATGTGTTCGCAAAAGTCCGAAGCTGACTTCTTCATTCGTAACCTTCGGTCACAGACGTACATTTCTAATTATAACAATAGATGCAAAGATTGATGTAAAAAGCACTTTAAAAAATCAGTTTAAAAAACACCGTCGAAATCTAACTTTTATACGTTCTTCCAGGACCTATGCTTATGTTTAGAAAAATGTTGTACACATTATAAGAAATAAAACACGAAACGTGTGACCTCCGTACGACAAAATGCGACCGAGGTATTTCATTTTAAATTTGGAGATCATATTCAGAGGCCGTATACCAATTGCAGAGCGATATGTTTGCAAAGTGCGTAAGTAAAAACAAATATCAGCTTAGAAAAAATTTCCTGGCGTTAATAGATAAATTAATTATCATTTTCATGTAACAGATTTTTATGTAACGTAATGATCAATAAAAATATTTTTCGAAAACATCTTATTTACAGAATCTCACTGAATTTGTGCTCTAGAAAACATTGACAGCCTTCGCACAAAACTACTCGGAATATTATTTGCGTAAATTTTAATTGAAAACAATTTCTAGTTTAATAAATTTAAGATTATTAATATATAGATAAAGGTTCTAAAATAATAAAACTTCAGGAGAATATTAATAACGTAGATTTAGCGTTAGCAAAGTTGTAAATTATTTCTGAAAACATTTTTTCTTGACACCAGCTGTTGGAAAAAGGTATATGTACGCAAAATAAATCGCAGAAGGATATCAAGAGAAAGAATTAACCTCGAATTATTCTAATTCATTTATTAACCGATCTCTTCAGTCACGTGGAAAATGATATCAAATATTCAAGCATTTGAAATTAAATATGTAAGTCAATTTTGGTCGGATAAAAGTATTTTTTATTTCATTGAATATAAAATTTCTTTCAATTTAAATATAAGATCTGGGGAATTGTATAAAAACATTTAATTTCGTAATTTTTATATAACTGATTTTTTGTAATTTAATAATACTAAAACACGAATATTTGCATCATTTAAAATGTTTTTTATAACTGTAGGGATATGTCTATAAGCAAAGATCGCAAAAACAAGGGTCGGGTAAAAAATTATTGTGGTCACGGTACGTAACTCCAAAAGTAGTAAAAGCTAAGTACGACTTTAATTTTAATAGCGGAAGTCATAAGACTCTAAGCATGTTAGGGAGTCTTGCACCTTAATATCAACTAATATCAACTAAAACAAATACTTACCAGTTTTGGCTGTTGCAATAATTCATATTAAGAGAGAGAAGTCGTAATCCAGGACTGATCCGAACTGCATAGTACATTCCTCTAGTTAGAAAAGAAACGAAAATGACCGTTAGTGAACGTTCGATTCAAAACTTAAAGAAGGGGAAATTTATTTTAATAATCTTTTTGTTTGTTTTGCATTCTCCTGGGAAGCATTTTTATTGTACACCTTGTGAAAAAAATGGAAAAGTTCGATATCTCCCTTTCTACTACACCGACTGACGAAATTTAACTTGCGTTTCTCACGTCTTGAGAGCGCGACTTAGGCCATACATTATATTTATATATAGCATTGTTCTAACATAGGGATTCTGTCTTTTTTTTGGTAAAAAACAACCTAATTTATTTTTTATATTTCGATTCTAAGACTCAAATTATGCCAAAGGTCCAAGTTTTGTAAAAACTGAACTAGCAGTTTTTAAAAAATAAGCTCTCAAACTTTTAGTCCTCAATTATTTTGCATATTGTCTACATATGATTGATTACGTTATGTATTGATGCATTATTTTTCCTTTTTTTATCAGTATTATCTTATCAAGTAAGTTTAATAGGAAAATAGATATTTTGTTTCAGTATTATTTTTAAGTATTATTCCATTTTTATTATTATTGTATTATTATTAAGTAGGTTTAATTTCTTTTATTGGAGTATTAACATAGTTTAATTATCCATGGTATATTTTGGCACTTTTTATCATAATGGTATTTTTATTTTACATTTTTTCTTCGCTCTATCCAGTTCTAGATATTATTTTTTATTGTTGAACTGTGTCTCCTTGTACCATGAGTTATTTACTTACATCTGTAAGCTTCCTGGATTACTTCGTCGACCACGAGGAGTTTTGTATTTGTTTTCGTAATTTAAAAAAATTTAATTGAATTTGGTATATATCTACTAATATCGGTTTTCCTATTAAACTTACTTGATTCCTTTATCGCAGTTCCAACTTTATGTCCAATTCAAATAAAATTCTCTGATATTTTACAATTTATTTTTAAAATTTGTAATTTTTTGTTAGTTTTATAAATTTTTCAAAAACTTTTTTGAATTTGTAAGATTTTGTAATTTTTTGTAAGATTTTTACCATCACCTTAACGTGGATGCATTTCTAGGTACACCTGCAAAGAATTAGAGTTTTCCATTGAGAATTTGCAATTATATACTCGAATTTGCATATTGGAGCGTTTTGAAATTTGGCATATATTTTATATGAGATAATAACGCCAAATCAGCTTTACGCGCTTTCTTAAAACTATCTGAAAGAATGGACGACCCACCCTTTTTTCCGTACGTGCACATTGAAAAAAGGAAAAGAAAAACAGATTACTATAAATTAAGAATTCCACCAAGCGAATTTTTCTTGGAGCAAACTGAAGTGCGAAAAGATGAATTTTTGAATTTATCGGTAAATTTCTTACCAAATTTTACAAAATTTAGTATTTAGGCATAATTTGAGTCGCAGAACCGAAATAGGGAAAAAATCGGTATGTCTTTTCAGAAAAAGTCTGATTTTGTATCAAAATGCCTATGTTAAAACAATGCTATATGCACTGCTGGCTTCCTAAATTGCAACACCAAGAAAGACAAGAGATATCAAAACAAAGTTTATTTAGTAGATAACATGTTGACCAAGTATCAAACAATTAAATTTATAGCGTTTTGTGAAGTGTGGTTGCTTCCAGCTTAGGTTAGGTTATTCAATTATGGCAAAGCACACGAGGGTTATCTGCCTAAAGGGAGGAATGCCTTCGTGGAGGACTTTCTAAGGGAAATTAGCTCTTATACACGTTACACATGGGAAAAACCACGAAAACGCCCATGCAGCCAGCCCGCTCGTGGAATTCGAACCTCGGACCGAACTACCAGTGTTCAGCGTCTTTACCGCTCGGCCGCTGGTGGGCCGTGGTTGCTTCCAGAATCAGTAGCCAGAGTAGCCGCCAATGTTGGAGATCACCGCTGCCACACGCCTCGGCATTGATTCAAAGAGACTTTGGATGTGTTCTTGGGGTACAGCAGACCAAGCAGCTCCCACACGTTGCCAAAGTTGATCTGGTGTGGCAGCTTGGGATGTAATCTGGGTCAATCGTTCACCAACTATGGACCACATGTTTTCTATCGGCGAAAGATCCGGAGAGCGAGCCGGCCAGGGAAGCAATTCAATCTGGCAATTAACGAAGAACCCTTGGAAAATTCTTGCCACGTCTGGTCGTGCATTATCCTGATGAAACATGACTGTGGGCAAGCCCTGAAAGTAAGGAAGGACAACTGGCTCTAATACCTCGGAGATGTAGCGCTGGCTGTTTAAAGTACCGGCAATGCGTACTAGAGGATGCGAGAGTGATATCCATTACATCCCCATACCATAATACCCGGTGCAGGACCAGTGTGGCGGTGCATAACGCAGCTGTTCAGCATCCTCTCTCCACGGTGTCTCCAGACTCGAATCCGACCATCGTGGTGTTACAGACAGAAGCGTGACTCATCAGTAAAGACAATTTGATTCCACACTGCCGTTCGCATCCTTCTTTCATCACACCATTGGCGGCAGAGACGTCTGAGGTTCTGCATCAAGGGTAGACGAAGAAATGGATGTCTTGCGAATAGACCACTCTGCTGTAAACGGCGTCGAATGGAAGGCGCAGACACTGGATGATGCTTTGCAGACTGAATGTGCTGTGCTATGGTTCGTGATGTGACTGAGCGATCCGTCACTGCCATTCGCACAATGTTCCTGTCATCACGTGAAGTGGTGCACTGATGTAGATGCGATCGGACACATCGGTCCGTCGTACCCTCCTGCATCCAACGTTCACATATCCGCATTACAGTTGTTTCTTTTCGTCGAACACGAGTACCGATTTCCCTGAAAGATAATCCACACTCTCGGTAGGCCACTATCCTTCCTCTGTCGAACTCAGATACTTGATCAAACGATGATCGCTGTTTACTAGGAGGCATAGTTGATCGTTTTTTTTTTTTTTTTAAAACCACAAGAAAAATACAATTTGCCGAACCTGAAATCGTCGAAAACCTCCAAGCCTTAAATAGCGCTTTGAAGTGTCGCCACAGGCGCGCGTGATGTGCGTCTGCGCTGAAATTCCAATCATTTGCATAGCTCACCTCTGCTAATGCATGTTGTAAATTTCATGTTATTTGCATGCTTCCTTCAGGGTGTTGCATTTACGGTGGCCCGCAGTGTATAAATCTAATATAAGTCTTAAGTCGCACTTTCGAGACATGAAGAATGCAAATTAAATTTCGTCCATTGCCCCAGTAGAACTACCTCCCTCCCTTTTTTGTGCAGAAGATTTTAAGTATTTTTATTATTAAGAAAATTAAGAATCTCTATATATGTCTGAAGGTTAAGGATTTCGTAAGGAAAGAAAATTTGAATTATGAATGTTCGGTTCTTCATCTACTATCTGTTACAAGGATCTTGTTCAGTGGTCGCAATTCTATTTTACGTGTGTTAAGTAGGAATAATATTAATATCTTCCCAATTTTTTATCTCTGCCCAAAATCACAAAACATCATAAAAAGAATTTCAAGCAGTATTAAAAAAGGCACAAATAGTGGCAACGCTAATGAATTTTTTACTTATAAAAAATATGAACTTTCAATTAAATTTATGTACATGGTTACAAGCTTTTTTTAATTGCAATTTATTATCAGTTTTCCAAATTTTCAATTGTACTTCTGTTACTCAAGCATACACACTTCAGTGTTATTTTCCCAGCTCTGTTGCCTCGTAACCGTGATAACAACAGCTGAGGCAGATAATCAATTGTAATTATTTATTTCCCACTTCAGTTCCGTTCGGCGTGTTTCAGTTTGTGTAAGCGAACGAAACGAAGCCCGACTGAAACTATAGTTTTGCAAGTGGTCGAGATCTTAAGTGCGGTGAGGTGACACGTTACGATCTTAAATGGCCAGATCGTGAAATGGCTTTTAAATGTATATTTTAAAGTCTGGAAGCATTTACGCTTGATGTTCCAGTCATTATGATCATAGTTCTAAAGCGTAAAATTCGTTGACTCTGTTCACAAATGTGGAACAAGCCGAAGTTAATCAAGGAAGATAAAGTTGCGCATGCGTGATATGCAAATAACTCAGCGATATCTTCAATCGAATACCAGTTCGTATTTCCTTCGCTCTGATGCGTCGGTTTTCATGCCCATTCGGCATAAAATTGAACAGTTAGAACATTAACGAAGTTCGGTTTGTGACACTTCGGTGTGACCACAAACCATAGAATATAGAGGCGGAAGACGCAACTAACTATGACATTCTCCCATGTCTTTCTTTGACATTTTGTAAATGTTCGAATTTCAAAAAACTGTGTATAATGCCTTCTCTAAGGTGTACTTGAAGTTATGCATAGTCATTGAAGAGAAGTTTGCTCTGTTTACCTCAGTTTAATTGGGATGCTGCTGTTTGCTTACGATTTGGACCTCTCCCAAACTCTTACGACGATCCTTGAAGTTTACAATAAGCATAGACGCTGTGTATTATTGTCCTCCTCACGAAAAGATATTCTCCTCTAATTTTCCCCATATTCCTGTTTCTAAAGGCCTTCAAACTTTCTTATAGGGGTGTAATGTAAAAAACACTTAAGTTTCCGCTTGTCTGTTCATTTCTTGTCTGCTACGTAGTCTCCACTTGTCTGTTATTTTATTCACAAAGCATTCTCTATATTTACACGTCACTTATGTTTTAGGATTTTAACCCATTTATCTTATTAAAGTGTCCTTTCTTTTATATTTTCGTCAACTCTGAGCAGGTTGCCTATTAGTTGATGCATGTAATCGTAGAATTTTTGAGTACTGTACGGTTCCACTCTACTCCAACTGTCAACTGTAGAACAAGAACTGTAATGACAGAGAGATGATTGATCGCCTCGTCGTATTTCTGAAGTACAGTAAATACAGACTCAGATGAAGGTTTAATAATCTTTTTATTTACTCTTCAGTTTTGCAATTAGGCAAAGCTTAATATAACAGAACACAATCTTCGTAGCTTGCAGGAAATTCATAATAAATGTTCAATTCAAATTAAATTATTAAAACCAAAGTAACCTGCCAGTAAGTTTTGGTTTATTTCTCAATATTTTCGTGAGGCGATTATGTCTAGTTAGCTCAAGCCGTTTAATAAATTCATTAGCAAACAGATCTGATAGAATAATTAATGGGTCAGTGATAGCTACCAAAGGTTTTCTCTCTCTCGAACTGAAGAGGTCTGCGCTTGAACATATCAACTAATTAGCATCCTGGTGAGAGTCGACGAAAATAAATGGGGAAAATAAAAACAAAACAAATATATAACTTGGCAAATGATCATAAAACAAATTTGAAAGATACAACAAAATTATTTGTCGTGTTGATAACGTTTCAGGACATTCACATATGTTCGTCAACACACAAGTTGTTTATATGAGACATTCGTCATATGACGTATTCATGAAACCTTAAAATATGATAATTAATTTATTATAACCCATCAACAAATGAAAATAAATTCTCAAAAAAGTACGAAATTGCCATTACTTAGATTACAATATGTGCCAGATAGAGATAAAAAATAAATTAAAAGAAACATTCTAAGACTCTTTCGAATGGTCAAAGAGAAAAACGTAATTAAGCTCAAAAACTTTATAAAAACAAATATTGATTGGTCTACAAACTTTTCTCCAGCAGAATAGAAAAAATGTTGATTATGTTATCTTTCTACACTTCAGTATTTTTCATTATCATTCTCCAGAATTTTATAAAAGAAATTTTTGTTAATCAATTAAATTTTGCATCTTTCAATAGAATTAAAAAAGTTTCAATTCTATAGAATCTATTTATTTTATTTTATACAGTTTATTTTGCTTGCAATATGTAGACCAGGCAGTATTTATAATTTTGCAGAGATAAAGAAGTGTTTCGAAGAGAACATTACACTACTTCCAAAAAATCTTGTTGTGATATGAGTACTTACTTCCGCAAGGTACGCAGCGCTTCCGGCGGAAGCCAATGTCCCCAAGCTTTCGTTACTTCTTCATGAAGCCACTGAATAGAAAATCTGCCTTTCACTTCCGGCTGTGGAAAACTAGAAGTGGATAAAACGTGAAACACCGCACTTAAATTTGTATTTATAACACACTAATTCACACAGCAATTCGTGTAAGACTTTTAATAAACATTTTGCTGATTTTATACTAAACGTTTCATCAGGTAATATGTATCATATTATTATATGATTATACTTTATTATGATTATAACTTAGCTCTAAGTAATATTTTTCGTTACATAAGCAACACAACTAATAATCACAAAAAATATTTTTATTATTTTAAACAAATATTTTTTCAAACAAATATTTTTAAGTCTTACTAGTCTCAGTCATAATTTTGAAACGACATTCATACAGAAGCGATATGATGAATAGAAAAAATATGAGGAATTGGGAAATAATGTCACAGCAAGTAAAACTGAGAAAGAACAGAACAAGAAAGCATTATAATTGCTTTCTTCACAATATTTAATTGTTGAAAGTTATTTAGTTAAAAACATTTAACATCAAATAATGTTGTTTATCTCATACTGATTACGAGGAATTACATAAAACTTGAATGATTATATCTCTAAAAAATCTGATGTAGACACCATATGATTTCCTTCTACAGCCTATTAAATTATGCTTATTTTTTGTTGTATTTCATTTATACTTATTTCCGTGAATTTCGTTGGAGATATATTTCTCATTCAATCAATTCAGTTCTCACTTCGCATCAAGGAAAATATACATAAAATCTCAAAACATCTCCATTAAATATTGCAACATACAGAAAAACCTAAAACACCAAATAGAGTTAAAAACCGTTAAAAAACAATTTTTACAATTAAAATTAGAATTTAATTAACATTAGGCAGAAAGACAGATTTTTCGTGGCACAAAAGTTTTGGCCACACTCGGCAAAAAGACACACTGCAGTTGATTTAGAAACTTACTTATTTCACTATGCAACTACGTTTCAAATGTAAACAAATGGTGGCGTCGTTAGGCTTAAACAGCTTTTAAACTGTTGATAATTCTACAACTATTGCATGCAGATTAATTAAAGGCATAAAAACCTTAATTGCAGCATAAGAAGAATATAATTCAATCACATTGAAAGCAAAAAATGCACAATATACCAACGTAAAAAAATATAACAATTTAGCTCACCTAGCCGGTTAACAGAGTGGGTACATATATATACTTTTGGTGCTGCCGATTGCTACCAAAAAGGGAAGTGCACATCTACATGTGTTAGCAGTCCCATATACAAAATTTCAACGCTCTTAGGCCATTCTTCTTTGAGATATGTGAGATACATACATACGTACTTACGTAAGTAAAGACATCACAGAAAACATCTCTCCTGAATTTTTTTTTTTTAATTTGATGAATCCTGTACATTTGTGAACAACTATTTTCAAGAGTGAAGTACACTAAAATAAAAATTAGAATATCGAATGAACATCTTGAGAATCCCTTGAGAATTTAAACCTGTCAATCGAGCCAGACAAATAATGCACCGGTTTCTCAGATTCAAGGCCAAATATCACTTTTTTTTTATATCTTATTAGCTTTATAATTATAAATAAAATTTATAATGAAATGTTATACATAAAATGTGAAATACAATGGCAAAACAATTTTGTGTTGCTGCCATTATATTAAAAAAAATCATTTTAAATTACTTAAATATGTTTTGAATTTTTCATGGCTCATTGGTCATCGTTAGTATTAGACAATGGCGGGTCACCAAATGAATCAAGAGTGAATCATTGATTCACTTAAAAGTTTTCTCTATGTGCTCTTTCTTATATGTAACACACATTGAGCAACTAATGCGGCCATATCTGCACATGTCTCTCCTAGAGGTGAAAAACAAAAAGTTTTCAGCGGTCGAATCAGAGCAAACCAGTGAATTTTAAATCAAACTTGCATAATTCTGTGATTCACTTATACTGGAGGTCATAAACTGCCGCTGATGCTAGAAATAATTTGTATGGCCCAAAATATCTCATCTTTATCCAAAGTGTTAGTAATGTTCCCGAAGAAGCTAAAAAGTTGGTCACCTCTGTATTATACAGTCACTTGCCTTATTTAAATTAAAAAGGCAAAATAAAGCACAGATAGATCATTAATATCCACCACTCAGCTAAGTAAGCATCAAAAAATATTTACTCTACATTTTGGAGTCCAGTCAACGTCGAGAAATTAAAGCCACTGAATACTTATAGTCAGACCCAGATTCGAACCCAGACGATCCAGCAGGCTACATGGATGTTTTTATAGTTTTCCTTATGTTAACGTGAGTAAGAGCCAGTTTCCTCAGAAAGTTCTGAATTAAAGCATTCTTCCCATTACTCTAATAGCTCTCATGTGCGAAATAATATAGTTCTCATGAGCCTATAATATAGCATAACTTACTCTGCCTTTTAGGATAAAAAGGATGTAAACTTCATTTGTGTTATAACAGATTATATGGCAACGCCTAATCGGGCATCTTTTAAACGTCTCTATTCAGTCAAAAACTTTTGATGATTCATGCTTTAAAATAGACGATTTTCAAGTTAAAATTGATGACCCATGAGTAATTTCTATTCTTATCACTCACACGTTTGCACTGAATCATCTATAATTAGATATAATTCTGTTAAATATCTTCTTATAATCGACACACTCTTGTCATTCTGCCAACCTACTATAAAACGTTCCGCTTCGTAAGTTCCTCGAAAGCCAATTCTAAAATTCCCATTACCTTCTGCTTGCGGAACGGCTTATCGCCAAAAAAAAAAAAAGAAAAGAAAGGAAAAGAAAAATATTTAAGATTGAAAAAATCAATTTTCTAAAAGTTACGAAATCTAACCTTTTCAGTCCTTATATTTAGAAAAATTCTGTGCTTGCTATATCAGATCAAACACAAACAGTTCGACGTACGATAAAATGCGACTAAAATATTGACATTAAAAACGAGAATTATATTCAGAGGCCGCGCACAAAATGAAGAGAAAATTGTTTGCAGTTGCATGTCATTATAAATAAAAATCTCATTTACGAAAGTGTTTTTGATGTTAAGAGATTACTTGAAGAGCAGTTCTATGCTGATTATTGTAAAAAATATTGATTAATATGTTTGTTCCAAAACGGAGAATTTATTCACAGAATCTTAGGAAATCGAACTGTTCTAAAAAATAGGCAGGTTTCAGCACTAGCGCATAGACAGCTATGCACTTCAATAAATTTTTTGCACTATTACCAAACGAGTATAATAAAAATTCACAAGACTATTAGTAACGTATTATGCGAAATATAGAAAAGTTATTAAATAAAGACGCTAATAAATCACAAAAGAATGTCCATTTAAGAGGAAAAAACAAAATTCTAATTATTCTAATTTACTTATTAACTGCTCATGAATGCAAAGGGCAAATGACATCAGAAATGACAAATTTTGAAATTAAATATCTTCGTCAATTTTTTGTTTTGGTTAATTTTGTCGTACAGGTGTAATTTTTTTATTTTATTTTTATAAAGAGTAAAATAACTTCTTGTATAAAACTATTAAGACCAGAGGAACGCGTAAAAAGTTAGATTTCGTGTTTTATACAAAATTCAATTAATTTAATTTTAAAATATAAAAATGTTATCTTTGCATAATTTAAAGCATTTTTGTAACTGGGAGACTATGTCTACGACAACTGGTTGCAAAAATAGACTTTTCCGGTCGCAATGCATACGTAAAAGCATTTAATTTATTCGTGTAGCGCATTTAATAGAACTCTCAGATATAAAAACAAAACTTCTGCATGAATATTCATTTAAGAACGATTTTACGCAACTAAATTCCATTAAATTATTTTATTTCAGAACTATACTGACACTATCATATAACTAATGCAATGCCTATAGAAAGGTTAATTCCTTGTGAAAGCGTTTCCGAAGTTCTAAAACTGAACACAAATGCGAAACTTTGTAAACTTATAATTAAGCAATCATAGTAGACTGTTCGTACAGAATGCAAACTCAATCCAAAGCTGTTTTCGTCATAATCTAATTTAAATTATAAGGAAAACTTCATGTATAATAATTAAGAGCGTCAAGTATGTGATGGAGTATTTACGTATAAAGGTATGATTGCTATCACGATAAAGTTCCATTAAATCAGTTTTAAATGGAGTCTTCCGCTATATATTTGCTGTAAGAGAACTTTGCTGAGCTTATTGTTTCCTACAATGCATTATATATAATTTATAAGACAAATAAATCAGCACTATATTATTAATTATAGTTCACCTTACCTATTGATTCTTGCGCTTTCGTGATTTCCAAGAGCTGGGTAGACAGGTATTCCTGGTAGATGGCGCTGGAGGATTCGTGACACGTAATGCAGTAATCGAACTTGCTCCGGTCGGGTTGTGTTCCACACATCGTGTGGTGGAATGTCACCGGTCCATAACACGTAATCAATCTGGCCAGAAGAGAAAGGGGATCACTTCAGGTTACACCCTTCCATATTTGACATCGAATCACTAAATAATCTGCATAATCGTTATTCGCTTTGTATAAATTTCGATACACAAATTTTAGGTGGAAAAAAGACCATTGATTTTCAAAACGCGTGAAATTAGAATTAATCCTTGTTTTCAATATTAATAAAATACAATATTTTAAAGCTGGGCGTAATAACAAGTATAACATTTAACGCATTTTGTGAAATATATATATATATATATATATATATTTATTTATTTATTTATTTATTTATTTATTTAGAAATCACAGAAAATGTTAACGTAAAGTTACAAAAATAAAGTTTAAAATGCAAATTCTTAGAATTATTAATAAGCATGATTAACGACAATCATTTCTTAAAAGCGAAATCATTCTTAAAAATTTAATTTTTATTTGATCATTATTTCATCTTTTCCGTTCTTCTTTTTCTACCTTTGCAGTGTTATTGTATTGTTTTTAATTAATTTCATTTTTTGCTAGTGTTATAACTTACTTACTAAAGCTTCATGGTATGCTTTGTCGAATACGAGTAGATGCATCTAAAGTTTTTTAAAAATGTGAAATAGTTTACTTTTATAGTGGATAGTGACTCTGACTGCCGTACCGAAGGGCCCGGGTTCAGTCCCGAGGAAACCATGGAGGATCGTAAATGCATAGTGTCTATGCAACCTGGGGGTACTCTAAATATGAGGTGAGCCGAAAGTCTTCTGGAGAGGTTGATGGTAGGGGAAGAGAAGTGGGAGACTCTCTGATTGTCTTCCCCCCCCCAGGGTGCTTTCCTTCAAAACTGGGGGAAGAACTGAGCAAAGTCGTATAGTCACCTGTATGGTGCCCAATGCTCTTGCCAAGCACAGTCGCAATCTTACCTCCTTGCTATGATGAATTTCGTGTTCTTGCTCTGATATCAGACAAGCGTGATTAGTCATAACAGAAAATGAGACCTTATATTTGCTGCATCGTAATAGCGTTTCTTTATTTATAGCAAGACCTTACTTTTTAGCATATTTTTAAAATAATGCTCATTATATGAGAAATAATTGTTATTATAAATGGTTCAATAATATCAAGAATTACCTATCATTATATTAGCATTAAATAGTTGAATACTTAATGAAAATGCTTGTTCAAGCATTTGTTACTAAATATCCAAATCTCTATGCAAAATTAATTATTTCAGCGTACTCTCAGAAATATATAAATTGTTATGTGGATTAATCGAATATTTTCTTAAGGGATCTGTATTTGTTTTAAACTACAAACACTATCTGCTCCCCTTTCGCGAAAACTTGGTTGATGACATTTTTATCTAAATCGTGAAGAACGCAACTGCAATTGTATAATTTCTTAAAATACAGAATCTTTTTTTTCGGGGAGGACACAGGGTTAAAGGAATTCAAAACTTTCACAGAGTATCTGAATACATCTGCCTAGCTCAGTCAAATTCAAGAATGTTTTAAAGGATCTTTACTTTTAATACAACTTGCAAAGTAACCGAAATTGATGCATGTAACCACTTTTTCAAAACATTAGGGATGGTCTTATAACTCAGACCCCAGATAATTCCCCAGGTGAGCTCACAAACAGTTGGTCGCTAATTATCGGCCAAGAGTCAAACACTGACTTTAGTTATGCATGAAGAATGATGTTCATCGCTCGCACTCAGGTGAATAATTTCATCCACTTTATTATAATGTGTTAACAGAAGCTTCTATAAGTAACACGCCTTTATGGAACGGCCCCTCGTATATTCAATTTTTATCCAGAAATGCTGCTATAAATTGGAAAATATAGTTCTGCATTGAATTTGTACTGATTTTGTAACATTAATGTGTGAATGTGAAAAGATGAAGATTCGGCCTTATATGTGCCAACGCTGCCACGAAAACAGATCTCATCAGCATTTCGCTGTACTGCGAACGCTAATTTCCAATCCTATTTTGTATGTCGAAATATAAAAGTAATGCACTGTAAAATCATCCCCAATTGCCTGTAAAAGCTAAATTACACTTTTTATGCATAAGAAGCTCCACACAATAAACAAGCGCTTTTTTTTAAGCACATGAAACATGATTTCCCGCCTCGAATAAATGGACCATCGTAACCAAAGCCGACTTCAAGCAAAAGCGACTTCGCATTTCAGATTTCAAGTGTTTTTAAGGTAGCAACAAAAATCGTGCCACTTCAGGTTTTATGTTTCCTTCTGCAGATGTTTGGGAAAGAGCAATAAAAACTGCCTCGTTTCGAAATTTCTTGCACATCACGGGGCAGTTCTTTGGTTTGCTTAAAAAATAATTAATTCCCAAAAATCCAAGCACAGAGCTTAAAAATTTTATTGAGTGCGTATCAAGCAGATTTCATTGGTTTCAAATTTAATCTATTTTGCTTATTGGCCTCAAATATTTATTAGTGAGGAAACTTTCTCGCTGTTTGCTTTAGAAACAGAAATTTAAAAAATAATATTCACAGATTTTACATAACGAAGACACTTATGCTTGGAACAGAGAAAAACCGAAAAAAGAGGGCTTTTTAAGGTGCAAGGTTACATAGTTCATGTAAAAGAGAACATAACCTGTATTATTTTAATACCAGTATTTGGTCAGATGGTCATATAAATACGTATTTCTCTATATTATTGATCAGTCTTCTTCAAGGTGAAGCGTACATTTGTAACAAATTAGTCACAAGAATACTGAATCTGCTTTTTTAAAAACTGCAATAGCAATGTAGTGTTTGAATTTCATGAACCTTCGGCTCATGGTTTTATAAATTAAATTTATTGTTAGTGCAGTCCTTAAAAATTTTCAAATTTCGTTTTCATTTAAGTTTCAAAATTTTCAGAATAATTTCAGAGTTATAATTTTGAATAAATTATTCTTTAAAATCGACGTGTCCCTATATTGAGCTGCAACAACACGACTGTAATCGCGCTGAAAAAAAGGAATTATTATCACCACTACTTAACATTAATTTTGTATCTAAACATTGCTTCAGCACGACGTTTAAGGGACGGAGCGTCAATGACATCATTTCATTCATATTCAGAGTTACATGGCCTCTGACTCCATTTTTGGATTTAGCACTGACCCTGAATAGAAAGATGGGAATGCAAATTATTCTTACCTACCCCACTAAAATATCCTGAAATGGGGCTCTTTTCAAAAACGCTTCACTTGGAAAATCCTCAGATGGGACATAACCGGAGACGTAGGTATTTGCCTAATGTACCAGCTAATTTTTTTTCACAAGCGACAAGTAGAACAGGTATATTTGGATTTAATTTTTAATACGTTCAATTCAGACCAGGCGTCTGGCCCAGTATAATATACCTTATCAATAACAGTCTATCAATAACAGTCCAAATCTATATAATAGTAGATAAATATCCATACCAATGAAATAACATCAATTTGAATACCGCTCAGACGAAAAAATAGTTAGTGATACTGGTTGCCGTGCCGAAGAGCCCAGGTTCGAGTACAGGATAAGACACGGATGTAATTTCCCCTTCTCCTCATTGGAGGTAGCGGTGATCCACCTATTAGGTATCTCCGTAATAGAGTCATCACCGCTTTCGGCCTTAGTATAGTTCGACCGTCTCAAACGCAACCCTGGTTGGCATTCTGCCAAAACACAAAGACTCGTCCAAAAGGGGCGTTATTAGTTGCTGCGATGTGAAAGTGTTCACGGAAAGAGATATGCTGGAGGAAAAGAAAGAAAGTCCTTCCCTTCTTCCCACCTATTTTGAGAATAATTCGGTCCGAATGACGCATGCGTGTTTGCGCTCATGGTCGCGAAGGAGGCGGTTGAACTATAGTAGCCAACGTCTATGTCCGAATTGGGCCCGCTATTGTAGAAAAAAACACAGTTTGAATTATATGAATGTTATTTGTGATATTCCATGTTGCGTATTTCCTATTTTTATTGTTCACGGTTTATTCATTTTTTACTGCACATTTTCATTGTTTATGGTATATCTTTATTTTTATTGTTATTGGAATTCTATTTTTATAAGTAAGCAAATATTACACAATTCATATTCATTCATTAAGGTTATAGAATTCACAAATTGAAGCTGAAACTATTAATTGTAAAAATCCTTCTTATGTATGTAACTTCTGTATAACGATACAATATGTCAAAGTTATATATGTAACTTATCAGTAACTTAAGTATTTTTTAATTTTTATTATTTTAAATAAATACAAAGAGCGATAGGGGAACGCATCCGACGTTGCGGCTCGGCTCGTCGCAGGAAGGCCTACGGATTGTATGTGTACAACTCAGTTGTGTATTTGCACTAAGTTTACACCACTTAAATGCTAGGGTAGAGGAATGGTACCAACGTCTTCCATATAAAAAAGTCGTCAACTCCAAAAATTTGGAAATTTGGAGCCGAGTCTGTTGGCAATCAATTAAAAAAGATCGGTAGTACTACTCATCGAAAACATAATTCGTCGATAGAGGATACTTCCATGTCTAAAATGTAAATGTTCCATGTAACTATTATTCCTAGAAACTAAACAACTGCGCAGAGTTAAATTAAACGTATGCCTTTGAAAAACTTACTTTATGGCGAGAAGTAATGTGCCGTAACATGTGCTCCAATGTGCGCAAAGGTGTGTCGCAGTTTCTGTAGTCTCCCCATTTTCCAGCTGCTTGCGCTGGAGTTGGTGCTGGACCATCCGCTATGCGGCAACACATCAATTCTTTACAATCAGCATTAGCGCCTTCCAGGTAATAAGGATCTAAATGAGTGTCGGATAAATGGAGAACTCGATAGACGGGCGCTCCAGCCTGGAATAATTCACAAAAATTAGCATTCCATTTTATACTACTAGAATTAATTGAAGATTTATAAGGAACTCAATTGTACAGTATTAAGAAAACATTAGAAGTTTGATAACTGCAAACTCTGCATTAAAACTTATAATTATTATTAGTTCATCTAAAACGTTCTATTTTTGGGGGATGATAAATACAAAAGAAGAACTGCAAGAACGTAAAAAAAATTCATTGAATCACATAAGCACCATTTTGTTCTATGACGTTTATCATATTTTCTATAAATGAAAAATTCTTTTTATAAAAAAGTCATTATTATTTCATAAAGAAATTACCGACATGTTGCTTGGAAGTCTCCAAAGAAACAAACGTCGGGACATTCAGAAACTTTTGAAGTGTCCTGAAGAAATCAAAATCCGAAAGGGCATCGAAACATCCTGTAGTCATAGCCAAGAAGTCTCACCGAACATAAGACATTCATCGAAACACGAAGCAACTATTATCAGGATGGCAGACACACTTTTACGACTGGTCATTTCTAGGCGCTTTGCATTGATTTCTGGCTTTAAAACTGCCACTTGGGAATAGGATTTTTCCTAATTTATTGTCTAATTTTTTATCGCAACAATTCATAATATACCGTTCCTCTAGATTTTACTATACACAAGGCATTATTTTTACCGGATGCAAACCCCCTCTCGATTAAAGAAAGGACATTCCTTTGGCTTTACTCCACGATCTCTTTCTTGCAACTCTGTCATCTTCAGCAATAAGTAGTTTCAAAAAAGGAGTTTGTTTATTTCCTTTCGGTAAAGACTCACGTGTTAAAATTCGAGCAAGCATATAGTACTATGTTAAAGTATACGGCATCAACACACTGCAGCGGCTTACATATCCAGTCATCTTCAAATTATCATGTACTGTACGATTTTAGAATATTTAGTTTGATAGTTCCTGAGCTGTATAACGTAGATTTTCAGCAACAGTTTCTTTTACTACGTCCTTGTTTAACGATGACGGTCATTCGGAGCAAGTTTCATCTTCGAGACTGGAATTTCCAAGCTTAAACTTCTCAAACCACCTTCGAACTGAGTTTGCACAAACAGCACTTTGTTCATATGCAGGACAATTTGTACCAATCTGATTAGAATTTTTGCTTTCTTTTTTAAAAATAAAAGCATATGATACGACGAAAATGAACTTCTTTATTCTTGTTGTTAATTCTTTATTTTTAGTTCCGTACTGAAGCAAAAATTATACTGCAACATAAGCCATAATGATCCAATGTAAAAAGAAACACCGTATGTAAGCATTTGCTTCGATTAAGTCACTCCTTATCATCAGTAAAAAAATAATCAGAAGAAAACGTGCTTCGATTGGGAAAACTGCAGAAATTTTAGGCTGACCCAGTATACAGAGGTATAGCTCACTTTGTAGTATAGTGTCTCTCGTACTCGCGTGCAGATGCATACATCTTTATTTTTATTTTTTTTATTTTTTTGTAATATGAATGAGCTTGCCCAAGCACTTCCTGACGGACGTACGATTCCCTGTGCCAAGAGAAACTCAAATTACTGGAGAGTGGTCATTTAGAAAATACGAGATAGCTTGATCTCAGTGTGGAAAAAGAAATACGATTCGGTCGCTTTTTGAGTATGTATGAAGGCTTAGTAAGCTCTGAATAGCAGTCAAAATTTTATCAGACTTAGAAGAACGTTTAAGGTACTACCCGGCAGAATATGATCAATCTTTCCCTTTCAAGAGATCATAATCTCGATATTACTTATATTTTTAGCATAATCTACTTTAGAAAATCAATGCCTATGATAAGTTATTTAACTTTCGGTTGTTAACTTTATGATAGGCTGGCACTTTGCTATATCGGATTCAAACTTAAACCAAAAGAAGCGTGGCGTTACCTTTTCTATCAGAAAATGATTTTTTATTCCTTCAAGTACAAAGATTGTTTCGGAAAGCACGAACATTTTTTAACTAGACATAAGAAATTTACTGGAATTAGTTTTACGACAAATACATACAACGTAACTATTCTGAAAGACTAGTATATCAGACGAAAATCGATAAACTAAAATACCGAATGACTTTAATTATGCTCAAAGTAACACACACGAAACGAAATTCACAAAACAGATTTTTTTAATATAAAAAAGGCGCCCAAACATAAACATTTCCGTCATTTAGAATATTTTTATAATTGGAAATACACTCGAACGCGGCCATAACAAAAGCAGCTTATAACGAAACACCAGATATAACGAAAGAAACCTTTTCGTCCCGCCCAATTCCCTACATACTAAATGTCATTTTGTACAGCTACAGTAAACTTCCAGTATGAAAATGCATACATGAAAATCGTATATAAGGAATTATATGGATATCTTCAATGGAATTTTTTTTTTGTATTTTTCGTGTTTTTCCCAGATTTCTACAGGTTTTAATGAAATAACCGATAACTATTATAATATTCGACATTTAGGATGCCAAGATCCACAATTCAAATTATATCCTTAAAGGAAAACGCCTTTACATTGCTTTTCTTTTTTGTTCAACTAGACTTTACTGTGTATTCTAAACATAGGCTGCGCGAAATAGGTGTGACGTCCATCTACGAGAAAGAGGATGCAATGGGTAAATCTTAGGACATTATATGGCCTTCTTTGTGTATGATGTGCGTTACCAATAAAACAAAGAACGTGATTCGGTTCTTTGATTCCATTCTTTGAGTCGCGTTGCCAGATAAAGGCTAATACTATTCAAGGCTGATACTATGAGGGAAATTTTGAAATTTTTGCTATTCGTGGAAAGAGGAAATAGTATATCTTATAAGTTTGGAAGTTTATTCTTGTTTTTTCCCTATTATTTGAGTATAAATGCTATCCATGCTCTGTCCTTGGAATGAGGTTTTCATTCTGTAGGTCTATTTAAAGAAATAGGATATTCTTTACAAAAGCTATTGAATCGTTTCTTTGTAACCATACATATCTTAAGTAAATTCCCCCGGGAGTTGTTTATTGTACTGGTTCCGATCTGCACCTTGGCGGTCTCGGCATCGCGGGATAAAAACACAAGCCAGTCTGTTCCAGAATCCGAGAGAGATCGTCTGTACATTCGGACCGAGAGGGATTGACATCAGACCCAGAACCGATGGTGCTAGTAACTCGGCTGGTCCGAGTGTTCTGGGTAAAGTTCTAGGCGACCGGCAGCCCGCGTAGTATTGGCGGGAAGGCTCCAAAATTAACACGGTATCTGCAATTTGCCTGCCCCTTTGGCGGTGTCCGAGACCCGTTGTTTGATGGTCTCCTGGTGCCCTGGCTTAGCCTCAGAGGTTTTATAAGCGATTTCATATTTTAAAAAATCTGCGGCGTGGGACTGAGGCCCTCGTGGCGTAGCGAGATGAGTGGTATTATTTCCCTTGTAAGAAGTTTGCTATAGAGGATGTCCGGCCCTCTCGCGTAGTACGGAGACTGTTCACAGGTTGTCGCCTTAGTTGCATTTTAATTGCGGGAAAAATTAAACAAATGTTGACTGATATTTTAACTAAAAGTTAAATGTAAATTTGCTGGTATATTTTGTTATTCTTTTTCATACACGTATCAAAACACTGTTTTTATATTTTTGCGGGGTAAACCCATTTTCTTATCAAATCGCCGCATATCACGAGACAAACTTCTGGTCTCTTGAATTTCGTTATAGACAAGTTCGATTGCAAGGACTTAAGGGCTTTTGTGGACACTGTGCATTATTATTCACAATTTAAAAATTATTTCAAATTGTTTTAAAAGAACTAATGTTACTTTCTTTCACTATCATTTGTTACACTTGCCTTTGCAATTATTTAGATATAGCTGAATGGATGAATACCTTTAGCTCTTTGATTTCTTCTGGGGGAGGTTTGGGAAAGGGCGTGAGAGGCACAGTCCAGTTATGTAGTGGAGAAGTAATTCTGGCGCACTCATTACCTAAAAGAACTCCACATACTTCCTGAGGACCTAGAGTAGTTCTTTGGAAGACGTACATGATTTCATCCTGTAAATATCAGAAAACAGCATAAAATTAATTCTTATTTGCTAATACATTAGATTAAAGTATTATTTTAAACATAGAAAGATTAGATTAAAGTATTATTTTAAACAGTTTTATATTTAATTTTCATTTTTTTTAAGAATTTCGACATTTTGTCAACCAGTAAAACAAATTTTAAATACTTCACTTCTTTTTTTCATAATCTAATTATTTAATTTCTCTCATTTATTATGTACAGTCATTGCTTTTAATTGATCCACTGGTTGGTTGGAGCAAGCACTTTTGGGGGATAAATCTCAAAAAACACAAAATAGAAAGGCTGTAAGAATAGGCTGTAAGAAATTTTCTCCCTTGTTACCGCTTGAATTCGTGGTGTAATTGGAAGCACGCCCGGCTAGCAGTCAAAAGGTCCGAGACCCGAATCTCCGTGAAGGCATTACTCATTTGTCTTTTTCCTGTTCCGATAAATACCTAATCGTTCTGCAAATGATGCCCGAACTAAAATCTGGTGGATTCGTATTCCATCATAAAAATTCGTCACCATTTGAATTTCGCATCTGGCTCCACTCTTGCCCAGTTTCGCTTCAAGTGGGTAGAATATAAGGTACTTTTTTCCTTTAACTCGTGCTTCATGGTGTAGGTGTAATTGGAATCAAGAACAGTTGGCAATCGAAAGCTTCAGAATGCGAATTCTGGCGAACATTGCTCATTTTTCATGTTTCTTGCTCTTATAAACCTAATAGATTCTGCGTATGTATTATATTTTAAATTCTGTAGAGGTTATTGCAGGTATTATGTTTGATATTCTTGCTCATTTTTCACATTTGTTCTTCCAAAAGATACTAATGACTCTACAAAGCTAGCAAACTAATACATAATTTAAATATTTTACAGAGTAAGCAGCAAAAAAGAAACTCAGAAATTTTGGGTATTATGTTAAGGATTTTTCCAAAATGTCAACGCTACGTAAATTAATATTTGTCAACACTGGAGTGATGTGAAACAGTTATCTATCGTCATGTATCTGGTTCCAGAGGCTACTGTTACTGCTTACTACACCCAGCGAAGCATTCATTTATTCAGGCTACTTTATTTAAATTTTTTAAACCTTTGCGAAGATACCAAGAATGACTTTACACTTTCAAGTAAAATTTCCCTGCTTATTAAAATTAAAAGCCATTTGTCAAGTCAAAATTTTGACGAAAAAAGCTATGATGAAGATGATGACCTATCTATGCTTATCACTAATCGTGGGGGAAAATTATAATGGGGTTACAGCACTATTTTATATACGAAAACAATAAAGGAAGCCTTTCATTTGCATTAAATATATATGCTTAGTTTTGTAGTATTGCAAAATTTCAGAAACGAAAGACAGACTATGACTATGACTTGATGCCTATCTGCAAAATTGAAATTGATATTTGTAATATTCGTCAAGTATGTATTCACTTGTCTTGTACAATAAATATTTATAGTACACATATACTTTGTTTTAAGGTTTAATAAAGTATTAAAATAGGTAACTAATTATTATTTTATACCTATTTTTTATTCACTTACGTATCACATAATTTACATTAGAATTAAATTCACATAATTTATATTATACAGCTACCTGAGTTCATTTAACTCTGGTAGCTGTTTAATTGGAGCTAAATGGAGTATTCTAATGATGCCTCAATTAAGCAAAATTAGCTGTAATCCGAATTTTTAAATATTCAAGCTTGGCTTCTTTCGGAAAACAAGATATGCTTTTACTACAAAAGCATTTTCCTTTTTGAAAAATAATTATCATCAAAGTTTTTATTTCTTTTGAGCAAAGAAGGAGTATATATATATATACTCCTTCTTTGCTGTGTGTGCGCGTGTTTGTGCGCGTGAGCGCGTGTGCGTGTGCGTGTGTGTGTGTGTGTGTGTGGTAATAAATAGCATATTTAATATTTAGAAATTGAGGCCCATTTTTACACATTACAGTTTATCTGTCTGAAAGACCTGTTTCTGAAAGAAATGTATTTGCTGCTTTGCTTAACTATACTTAGGGATATTTATTCACGGTTCCAGATGTTTTACTTAATGATACCTCTGATAATTTCAATTCTACAATGCTGAGTGCTTTAAGTCTCAGGCAGCTGCCAAAAAAAGGGCATTTTTAGGCACTCTGTATGAAAATTTGAGTCTTGCATATTTTTATAAAAACTGTCACATGATCATAACTGTAGTAAAGTCATTGTGAACATACATACATTCATACAAATGAAATGAGCATTTAGAAATTGAAAATATGATTTAATATCTATTTTATAAACGATATTTAACTGTGAAATATTTCTGAAATATTCTGCAAATAAAAGCAGATTGTATATATATAGCCAAATGTTTTGTAAATACACTGCAATTTATCATTCTATTCTCGTTATCTGTGTTAAAAATATATTAAAGGATAAAGCGCATAATATTAAAAAATTATTATAGTTTTCTTATCTAAACGAAAAAATAAATCTAATTTGCTGTTTTAAATATTTATGCTATACTCTTGACAATATCAAAACCAGTTTTCATATTATAAATAAAATTAAATTCAACTTTTCAGTTAGAATCTTCCGATAAGAAAGAAGGAAGTTTCATTTTGAATTACCTTTTCTATGTTGGTTTAGAGTTGTACCCCCTTATCATTAATATTCATGTAAACGAAATTCTTATATTGAATTTCTTTATTTCGAATTAAACATTTTTTTAAATCAATATTTTATCTGCTCGTTTTTATTTATTTATTTATTCTTTGCTTAGCACACAAAAGGATTTTACTATTCATTTACCTAAGACATGGCTTTAAATACAAATTTAGATATTAGTTTTATTATGTAATAAATTACTGAAATAAAATCAGCTAAAATTTTTAAGTTTTAAAATTCGCTCAAACATTTATTCTCGATTTTATGCTGTACAATTCATTTTCTATTACATAAATCTCTAAAATGATTTTTAAATATTCGCTTCCAATGAATATTTTATCATCAATTCTTTCATTTAATTCCAAACGTTCCTGGTAGATGACGCTACTTTTGCTCTAGTTGAACCATGAAAAATCAGTCAAAATGCAGTTATTATTTCATTCTAAAAGCATCATTGATGAATAAAATAGTTTTTAAATATATAAGTAGCCCTTATTAACCTTAATGTAATTTATGAGCTCACAAATGCAAATTATGCAAGTCATTTAGTAACAATTCTTCTTCCATAAACAAACACTTGAAAACTTGTTTACATTTATTACACCAGATGGCAGCACTACGAATTGACGTTCGAGGACCGAAACGTTGCTTATAAATGATTAACCACTTCAAAAATGCATCTAAAGATTAATTTTTAAATATTTAAAAAGAGTTATAAAATTAATAATTTTAAAGAAAATTATTACTTCTACAAGATATTTATGATAGTTATCTAAAAACTAAAATAAAACTCTCTTTATGAGAAAAAATATGCTCACCTTGAAAAGATTAATTATACCCGCACAAACTCTGTCGCTGTCTAATTTTAGAGTAGAGCATATGGTATAGGCAATATGTGCAATTTCTTCTTGTGGTTTGTCGGTTTCTACAAAATGTTGTAGCAGAGCGATTCCAAATTTGCACACGAAACACATTGTCGGCGATGTCTTACCGACCTTCAGTTCTGCCACCACCTATGAAAGAAGAGAAAATGTGCAAAAATGGCAACATAAAATAATATATAAAAGAAGAATAAAATAATATGTAAAGATAAATAAAATAATATGTAAAAGATGAATAAATTACACAAACAGAGCAATCTTAACCGTTCAGAGAAATTTGGGAAAAGCCGTAAATGTTTTTTGAATAAACATAATTTGGCACATTCTCATGATTACGGTCCTCACTTTTTAAACACTACAAAGTTATTGGAATGTTCTACAAGTTAAAACTTTTTATCAACATTGTTAAGAAACATGTTTACTTCTTGCATATACTTTGCGGTTACCATATTTCTACAACTGCTTTTAATATGGCATCTAAAGCATTTTCTCGTCCGAAAATGCTGGAAGGTATTTTTTACTTTCACTTCCAAATTTACAGTTTGCACATGCAAATGCTATCGTTCCTTGTCAAAGCTAAAAGAGCAGAAGATCTCGAAAGTCCTTCCTCACATTTATTTCCCCAAACATCCATCGTATGCGTACGTAATCAAATGTTTGAAATGACGCAGATATTCATAATCTGCCTTTTCAAATTTAAAAAAAATCAGTTTTTTAAAATCTACTAAATATAATTTTTCTATGGTCTCCCATTCCCTATACTTATCTTAAAAAGATTACATTCATTGTAAAAACCCAAAATATTTCAATTGCATACCGTAAAAAATATCCGAGATATCTAATTTGAAATTTCGTATTATATTTCTGTGATTTATTAGATGTGTAAAATTTTTAAATTATAATTTCTTTAAAATTTAGAATGCCAAAATCTTTTGACACGTGTATCCCAGTTTTCAGCGTTTGATATAAGTTTTCAAACGCTGAAATTATGTTATAAATATTCTCATGAAGTTTTATTACTTTAGAAATATAATCTAATAAACATAAAAAAGTTATTAAATTAGAAATACTTTTAGCACCAGATGTGCTATGAGTCTCAATCCTCCTTTTTTTGCCCGTGTCACTTTTCAAATAAATGAACGTTGCTACTGAATTGTATCATATACATTATATTACTTTCAAAGCCATGTATCGTCACTTTTTTGTTCAATTATTTTTATCATTATTAAGGTGAACGCCTCACTAGATTCAGCTCCTGAATTATTTCTGAAATGGGAACTCTGTAAAATTCTGTGAATGAGATCTTTTCGAAGTATACCCAAAGTATACCGGTGAATGTTTTTAACAACAATCTGAATATAAACCTTCGTCACTTTAACTATTGACGGCGGAAAAACTTTTTTAAACTGATACTTATTTTTAGTTACGTACAAATGTAAACATTTCGCTTTTCAATTTCTCTACGGTCCCCGAATATGGTTTCCAATTTCAAAATGAAATAATTCTGTCAATTTTTTTATCGAATTAAGTCATGCTGTGTGCATTCTTTCTATAAGGTGTGTAAAATTTTCCTAGACAAACCACAGGGACCTTAGAAACGTATAAAAATATAGACTTATATAATTCTTTTCTTTATTTAATTTTAAAATGCCAAGGTGTGAAGACTTGGGTCATTTATAACATTTTTATAACTGTAAGTATATGTCTACCACCAACGGTTGTGAAAATAAATGCCAGGTTATGACTTTTGTGAACACAGCATGTAGAGTTTCATTTCGCGGACATTTTCACATGGTTTCGCGTGCCAGATAAAATGCATCTTTTTTTGAAAGAATGACACAGAAATTTCTTCCCTCTTTGGTAAATTAAAAATTAATATTTTAGGGGGAAGGGGACAGAAAATACGATAGAAATACGCCTAAAATACATAGCCTATTCAGAGCTCTTCTTGTAATGGGTGAAGTAATTGTCGTCTGTTTGGCAGCGATTTGAGACATTCTTAGCGCCGTTTAAATAATGGGGACCGTAATAATAAGGAAGTACCATAATTTTCTGTACCTAAAAAATATATACTCTTTTCCATCATGGCATAAGATGCTGTTCCGGCAATAAAATATTTGTAGATATAATCGCCATCGGAAACTGACGAAGAAGAATGCAGATGTTTGTCTTTCTGGATGCGAAAAGGAATTAATTTATTATTCATGCCCTCTCACGCATCACTATTTCTCAGCACGTTGCTGAACCCACTAGCGGCCAAGCGGTAAAGTCGCTGAACAGTGGTAGTTCGGTCCGATGTTCGAATCCCGAGAACGGGCTGATTACATGGGCGTTTTCGTGGTTTTCCCCAGGTGTAGCGTGTATTCGTGCTAGTTTCTCTTAGAAAGCCCTCCACGAAGGCATCCTTCCCTTAGGTAGAGAACTTTCGAGTGCTTTGCCTTAACAAACCAAACAACTCAGCATGTTGTTGCTTGACATTAACATGCTTAGTGGTTTAAAGTCGTAAATGCTTTCTTAATAATCGAAATTTTTACTCTACTTTTCAATAATGAATCTAATACATAAATTGTATGTAATTGATATAAATTAAAATACATTTAGTTTATAACATATGTAATTTATTAATACTTGAAGTTTTGCATAATTGAAAAAAATATTTCTAATACCCTACGTTAATAATGCTTCAAACAGAGAATCTCTTCTTTTTTAAATTTTATAATTGTTTTTTAATTTAACAATTTCTGTGATTTTTTTTCTTTAAACGTTTCTAAATTTTAAATGTAGATTCGTGTTTTAGATGTTAGAGTGTAAAGTCATGTTTCTAAAGTGAACCTTTTTTTAAGTACCTTTAATTTTTAAATTAGAAAACAAGTATAATTCGCTTAAAAATTTAACAAAATTAAATGCACATTATGCAGTTAATTTAAAATCATAATTTTTTGTTTTAATCCTTTGTTTTATTTCGTTTCATTATAGTATACTGCTATTTGTCTGTTAACTTTGCATACAAAAGAAATAATTGCCCATATTGTTTTTAATTCTTTGTTTTTGTTAACATTTCTGTTCTACCAAAATAGGGAGGAGACCAAAATTAATCTTCAGAAAGCATAAATCAGGAGCGTTGTTATTTGTTGTTATTTCTTAATTTTAAAATATGTTTTAATTAATCATTTTCTAGATTCACAAACATTGGTTATAACTTTAAATTGAAACTTAAGTTCTATAATCTCTTTTTTCAAATGAAAATTTACAACTGGTCGGTTTCTCAGACGTAACATTAGCATTACGACATTTAGAAAGGCAATGAAGCTGAACAAGTTAATGTAAACTAAATTACTCGAATAAAAAAAAGAAATTTTTGAAAAATAAAACTATATATATATATATATGTGATATTTTGCTGCATAGACGACTCCGCTACTTTTAGCAGCTTACAGTCGACATGGCCAAGGACGGATATTTTAATGCGATGCAGTTTGAAGTCCGCGTAGTTAGACAATGGATGCATAAACCAATTTCCAGACGTGGATTTTTCGAAATATAATTTTATTCCATGGTAATTCACATCAAATCATTTTGATGGACAAGGCATTTATCCAATCATAGTTAAATACGATACTTTTTACGTACACTGGCTTAAAAGTACGGCGTTATCTTAGATAGAAAAGCATAAGTGGCGTAGAGTTGTTTAAATGGCAGAAGTCAGGGTAAAAAGGGGGCATAATTACTCGCGAAGCAGCATTTATACTACGTAGGTGCAAATGTAAAGCTAAGCTGCAATTGTTTAATTTTAAATTTTAGTTCCTTTTTTCAAGCAGTGTTATGTAATTTAGAAAGATTTTGAATTTGGAAGAAAGGATAAACTTAGGGGAGAGAACACCAAATTTAGAACAGTCAATTTTAAGGTTGCCAATTATTTCTTAACATAGTCATTTTATTTTATTATATCTTACACATAACAGATATATTTAGGGAAAAGAAAACCGAATTTATAAGAGTCAAGTTTGCCAATTATTTTTTTAACATATTTATTTTTTTTAACATATAGCCATAGTATTTTATTATATCTTACATACCCCCCCCTTCAAGGAAAGAAAGGCGAAGCGATAGAGAAGCCTTTTCGAGAGAAAAAGCATTAGAGCAATGTGTAAGATAAAAAATATGAAAGCAAAGGTCTAATTTTAATTGGCTATAACCTCTTTTATTTTAAATTTAATTTGGGGACTTCCTCTCTCTATCTTAAAAATAGTACAATAAGTTAAACTGCGAAGTCAAATTAATTATGCGCTCTTACATAATGCCTAATGCAGATACCTCTTGTCCAATCAAAATAATTGTAAACCTGAACTTTTTTAACTCGAACTGAAACTTTTTGACTCCCAATTGTTGCAGCACTTTCGCTTACGCTTTCCTCCTGGCTAGACGCTCCTGCAAACATCCCCGCTGCTATGCTTATTTGTCTAAAATGACGTCCTACCTTTTTTACCTGTGTATATAAAAATCATTGTATTTGCTTATTATCAAAAAGTATATTGCCTATAAAGAAATGATTTTGATGTGCCTAAAAATAAAGATAATAATTCGCCGAACTTAGTTTTAGCAATGCCTTGTTTCTACATTTCCACTCAGCCATCACAACTACGCAATAAAATATGACACATGTATATATTGCAACAAAAAAGGGGGATGTAGCACCACATGTTATAGCAGTCCCTCATACGAAATTTCAACGTTGTACCGCTACTCATTTTTGCGTTGTGGGAATACACACATACGTAAGCACAGACGTCACGAAACAATCCCTTTTGAACCCATTATACCATTCGTTTTGGAAAAATAGTCCTATATTTTGTCCGTACGTACATATGTCATGCAAAAAGATCGTCTAAATGGATTCGAGAGCAGCCAAAATGGTTATTTTGGTTCAAATATGATATTCCAAATTTTTGCTATTACAATAATTTTTTTACTTCGTACAAGGAAGTAAAAAAGAGTAACTTTAAAATACTCCAGAATTTGTTAAACACTGACATCTAATTTTAAGTGTTAATTAATTCTGAAGTGTTTCAGCAAATTTATTTGTTTATTATTCATTTTATTCTTCTTTTTTCGACATTTTTTACATGTGGTTGAATCGTTACTTCATTGCATTTAAGTTAATTTAAACCTCTAAGTACTGATATACTTAAAATAAAAATATAAAATTTATGAAAAAAAATGCTTGGAAAATTTCAGTAAAAGTCATTTTCCTAAACATGCGGACAGTATTATAATCCACTCAAACTTATACTCGTTTCCTCAGAATGTCGTCAAAAACTGATTTATATTTCCTAAGTATAAAATCTCCGCTACAGAATCTAAACGAGGTCTTTATTGCCTCGTATTTCAGAAAGTCTGTTGACGGTCTTAAAATACTTCTAAATTTATGGCTCAGTTTATTATTTTTCAAAATCAATAAATCTTTTAAATATTGTTGCATTTAAAATTCACTGTCAGGGCAGCCAAACGCAAAGCAGTTCTTACCTTTATCCCCGTAATATTTAATATCGTATTATACAAAAGACTTTCAAGCAGACTTTAAGCTACTTTGTTAGTAACTTTAAATTAGTTTTCACAGAAAGCTTACCTGTATATTTACAGTGAAATTAAAAATTATTAAATTTACTAAACATTAATTGTAATATTAAATCAGCCTCGAAAAGCTGTAGAAACTACATTAAAATAATGCATTTATTTTACTTATGTACCTAAATATGAACAGACGTTATTCTTTTACATTTGCTTAGTAAAACTTTAAAATTATGCAACTTTAATTCTGAAAGCATTCTTTCTTATGTCGTAGAGAGATTAGGTTATTTTGAAGCGGCAGACGTAAAAAATGTATAATGCCCTCGCCGGGATTCGAATACGCGTCGAATATGCATCCAATTACACCACGAAGGCATGCGGAAAGAACGGAGAATACACCTTACTAAGTCCTTACTGATACATAATGTTACAAAAGAATGAAAGTGAAATCTGAGAAGATTGGGTTACAATATATTCGTTTCTTCGTCACGGCTTAGTGCTGCCAAGAATATATTTTCGTTTGTTATTTTATTTCTTATCAGACTGGGAATGAGCTTTGCGTAACAAAATTTGTTTTAATTTTTTTTATTTAATTTTTGCGTACGATCATGAATGTGTCTGTTGCGCTTCAAATCTACAATCGCACTCCATACCTTACAATCCTCCAGATGTTTTCTCAACGAGATGCTCCATATTCCAGACGAGATCATCCAGATGCTTAAGATAAGAATTTGAAGCACCCTATTTCACTTTTTTCCACTTACGCGAGAAGTAAGCACAAAATTTTGATATTTCTGTGTTTCGACGGAGAATATGTAGACTACATTATAATGTTGACTGGGATTTCACCTAATGGAATTAACATAAAATACCTTTTTACAGCTTTCCTTTAATTTTCTCTTCCAATGAATGTGATAATTATTGCACTTTTATTAATATTCTTTTAGTAGATTTTTCTTTGATGCTTTTAATACTTTTAGTGTCTTATTTTATAGTTTAAGTAAAAATGTAAGTATAAGTTAATCAAAATTTACTTTTTAGACTCATTTGGAAAGATATAACATCTTCAGTTTTGCAGTATCCCCTAATTTTTGTTCAGGAGCCTCCCAGTCACTCGAGAGCAGAATGCATGGCTAATAATGCAAGAAAGCAAATGCGAAATAATTCTATCTAAATCAGAAATTTCGTTTTAAAACTGTATTTAAATTTGATGATTTTAGCTCAAAATACATCTGCATATATTCTGAAATATATTTTGCCAAATTTTAACGATAAATTAAAATATAGAGTTTCAAGGTTACTTGGAACAGGCAAAGCCCACCAGTGTTATCTGCCTGAGGAGAGGGATGCCTTCGGGAAGTACTCTAAGAGAAACTGGTTAGTATTCAAATTAGATATGGGAATAGCCACGAAAACTAATCATATGGCAACACGTTCGCCCGGGCCGAGCATAGGTCGAACTACCAGCTTTCAAGGCTCTTAACCGCTTTGCCATTACTAGGCTCCAAGTTTCAAAAGTTTTGGTATTATATATTTATTTTATTTTATTTCATGTGTATATTCTTAATAAACGTAGGTATTGAAATCGTATTCTTAAATTTAATTTTCTCTGAACGCAAATTTTCAGTTCTGCTTTAATTAAAATATTTAATATGAAATATTTTTTCTCCTTTCTTCTTCTTCTTTAATAAAGAAGCATAAAATTGCTTCTTAAAGCAAATCTAATTATTAAGTTTGAGTTCTGGCATGAGAATATTTTATTGTTATGAAATTTCGTTTCTAACGCAGACGGAAGAATTACGCTTTGAAAAGCTACACTGTCTGTAGTAAAGACACATCATATATTTTTTAGAAACATTTTGTAGTCATTATGTTAATGGTGCAATTATTTCTTAAAGGTGTTATCTTGACTTCTCTGTGCAAACAACTGCTATTATATTATTGCTCAGAATCTTCCACTTAAATAACAGGCCTATTGTTAATAATCTTATTGCTGTTGAAAAATACGAAAATATTATAAGAAGTATGTTTCGTAAAAGGTTCACTTTACAACACCGATAAGCATACATTGTGCTGTAATAATACAGAAAAAACTATTTGGACTCAGTTAAAATCATTACATATTTTTTCTCTTCTTGTAATAACTATTTTACGTTGCTAAACGCGCAAGCGGCTAGTTCTGACAAAAATACATACATAATTATCAAGTTTAGAACGATTATCTGCTACAGGGAAAAACATAGAATCGTTTGATTTATAGCATTATTCAGCAGAATTACTGTAACGTACCACTTCCATATGATTTAAAAGCAGCAAACTTTTCGATAAAAAGAAATTAGCAATGCTTAAAATGAGTCAACTGAATTGAAATATTCAAAATTATCTGATTTTATATTAATTCCTTGAAAAATATGCCTTGACTTCTAAGGATAAATAAATGCTTACATCTTTAAGAACTGCCTGAATATTGAATAAAATATGAATCGCCGCATTTATTAATGCTGTTATATGAAAATTAAGTGAAAGAAAAATGCACATGTTTTTTTTAAGTCCTCAAGTGTTCCTTTGGAAAGTTATCTAGCGTTCCACGTCATGATTCGCAATGTATTAAAGCAACGCACGAAGGTCGAGCCTTAAATCGTCTTGATTCTTCTCTCATAAAACGGCTCAACTCCTACTATCAATTGATCATTGTGTTTGGTGGTTTTTAATAGATGGGAGTCAAAATTTGGAATTAGAGTGTGACTGGGTAGTTTTTTTCTTTCACACTTGGTTGCTCTGATTCGCTTTTTCTGAATTACTTCAGGGAAAGTTTCACGAGTTCGTTGTCTCTTGATCTGTCTACTCCATAAAGCGAACGTGTGACGAATCTCCGGGATATTAAAATTGTCGACAACAATGTTGAGGTTACCGAGAAAGTTTTATGGTCTCTAATCGCTAATAATTTTTAGCTGATTACTCAAGATTATGACGTAAACACGATTATGGCATTCAAAGCATTATTAATACTTTATTGAGAAGATAGGAATGCTTTTGGCTGCTATCCTTGTGGGAATGATAATTTTCAACTCGTTGTCATTCCCTTTATAAGAAAAAAGACAGAGAGATAAAATAAAATCTGAAAGGATTCAAATTTTAAAGTCGAACCATAAAGTTTTAACGTTGTCGTTGAGCTTTCAGTTTATTTACCTGCGTTTTATCTTGGACTCACTCCTACAGCTTATTTTATCTTATAAGTTAAGCCACATTTTTTATTAAATATAGCTTTCTTCGAATTACAGCACATTAAATACAACAGTAAATTCCTAAGATTTTTGAAAACATGGTATCCTTAAAATTCTGGATACAGTGTTAAATGTTACGATGCATTTTTTTAACCCAGAAGAGCTATTTATCTAGAACCTCACTTTTGTGTTGAATCACTTTTCTTGTCCGTTTAAATTTTCAAAATACTAGCCACTGGTGAGGACAATCGCCTAAGATAGTTATTATAAAAAAGTAGTAATGCTTTAAATAAATCAAGCTAGTGTTATTTCGTATGTCGTTACCAACTAGTGTCGTTTCGTGCGTCGGCAGCTAGTGTAGTTTCGTGCGTCGGCAGCTAGTGTTCGTTATTTGAATACCATTGTGGAAATTATAAACTATTTTCTCTATAAATTTATTAAGAGAGCCTCCCGCTATTGTTATTCCCAGCATAAAACTGCAAATGAATATTGTTTAGAGAATTATTTTATGCCTTTTTCCCGTTAAACTATTAAACGAATTATTTTTCTCATTCTGGTTCATTAATTATTTTATGAATTAAACGCTTATTTTACAAAACCAATTGTTATCGTTTCAATAAAATTTACAGACAGCCTGATATTGTAAAATTCGTCAAATTACAGAGACTTAAATGGGCTGGACATCTGGCTAGAATAAATGAAGATCGTTACTGTAAGGTGTTAAGGATATTTTATGTTCACGCCAAAAAGGCGCTAATTGGCTTCTTTTAGATGGCAAGCTGAGCCAAGCGTAGGTATAAGAACTAACTGTTCCTTCACTGTTTCTGCTGTTTCTGTTGTTTCTGTTCCCAGTGTATCCTGTATGTACTGTGTGTTGTGTCGTGCAATAAATGTGATTTAATATGTAACGTGATGTCTGCCGCCTTCTTATTCTCCGGTTTCAAGTAACAGAAGGAAATCTTTCTGGCAAAGAAATAGATCTCGAGGCAAACAAACCGCTAAGATGGATTGATTATGTTGAAAAAGATCTTAATATTTTAAAGGTTAAAAACTGGAAAACAGTTGTCAAAAGTAGAGATGCTTGGAGAAGGCCAGGGCCCACCCAGGTCTGTCCAGCCATTGAAGAAGAAGAATTGTTATCATTATTATTACGCTAACTGTTTACAATAATTGTTACATGCGTACGGGTTCGTGATAGATTGAATACACATAGAACCAATGATAGCTTGATGAAATTTATTCTTCCAAAGGAAACATTTTACAGTTCTGGAACGTTTCACAGTAATACTCCTACAGCTCTTCTCAGTATTACAGAGCACAATCAGTAGTCGCCACTTCGAATTACTAAGAGCGTTGAACACACGACCTTTCACACAGTGATTTCCGAATATTCTAAGCTAAACTCAGCTTTGATTTAAACTGAAAACTGATGCTCCCAAACTTTCTTAAACTAATTATATAGGTATTCCCTGTCCGACTGGAAATTTCCAGTACTTTTGATTTCTCGAAATTGGTGGAAGGCATATGCAGTTACAGTTACATAGAGCCAGATACGGTTGTTATAGTTACGCAGGGATTGGATCAATAATATCACAAAGCTTGGCGACTTTTGGAAATTTCTCGCCAAATTTGGCAACAAAAGTTATTCGCCAAAACAATTGCTAGCTCGGCCATATCTCGCCAACTTGGCTAGATAACCATTTACCACAATCTTAAATGTACACTCACGTTTGTGAAAATTGCAACACCAAGAAGGAATCGTCATAATTGAATGCAATTTAATACACAGTTGAGTGGTAGTGGTACAAATAAATGATTAAATGTTCAAAGCAAACAAACAAGAACAAGAGATCAGAATCAGTATTTTGTGTGGCCACCACGCGCCGCAATAAGTGCTGCTACACGACGTGGCATGGAGTCAAACAAAGTTTGAATGTCTGACTGAGGAAGAGCATTCCATATCGTTTGTACGCGTACCCAAAGTTCGTCTGCAGACGCAACAGGACGAGGATCACGAGCAAGACGCCGACCAATGACTTCCCACACATGTTCAATTGGCGACATATCCGGGGAACACGCAGGCCAAGGAAGAAGCTGTACCTGCTGCGCTGCAAAGAAGGATTTAACAATCCGAGCAGTATGAGGGCGGGCATTGTCCTGTTGAAATACAGCGCCTGGCAAGCTTTGAAGGAAGGGAACAGCTTCGGGCTGTAGAACTTCACGGATATACCGGTTGCTGTTCAGATTGCCCACAATTCGTAGCAATTGAGATCGTCTATGATATGCTATGGCGCCCCAGACCATAACTCCGGGTGTTCGTCCACTGTGGCGTTCGATAATGCACTCCGGAAGGTGGCGTTCACCGGCATAGCGTCTGACACGAATGCGGCCATCATGGTACCACAAATTAAAGCGGGATTCGTCAGAAAACACGACATGCTGCCAATCAGCACGCCAGTCTCTATGCTGATTGGCCCATTGTAGCCGCAGGCGGCGATGGTCGTGCGTTAGGGGGATCCTGTATAAAGGAGTCCGTGCGCGCAGTCCACACTGCAGCAGACGTCTACGAATTGATGAAGCACACAATGAAACACCTGTAGCTATTGACCACAGTGCTGCCAATTGTCTAGAGGAAGCTGTACGGTCCGTCCGCGCCATGCGGACCAGGTGTCTATCATCGCGAGCTGACGTCACATTTCGGGGTCCACTCCCGGATTTCCGAGTTGTCCGACACTCGTCCGTCCACTGCTTCCAAACGCGCATCACTGTGCTGCTGTTACGCTGCACACGAGAGGCTACTGCACGATACGACAATCCAGCTTCACGAAGGCCGATGATTCTCCCTCGTTCAAACTCTGTAAGTTGTTCAAATCTCGCTCTCTTTCGTCGACGAGGCATAAGTACAGATTGAGTTAACGTTTACCACTAGCAGATAACCACCGATAACCATACACGCCTCGCTACAGCCGCCTATTTATTCGGATCCATCAGCCGTTCAGAGGGCTCTGCTCAGCATACGCATGCGCTACGGATTTGCAATTCTAATCATTTGCATATCATGCGCTACTTTGCATTTCCTGAAAATTTCAGCTCACTCGCGTAAGTCCTTCATGGTGTTGCAATTTTCACAAACGTGAGTGTATTTACCGTTGTAACCTTATTTTTCCAGCGATGCTTCCCATCATGAGGACTTTCATGCTTCACTATACAATAGATACTACAGTTTGTATATAATTTCACTAAAATTATTTGCATGCATACAAAATTCGTAACATTATATAAACAGAGATCTTAATAAAAACGCCCTAGGACAAATGCAATACAATGTTTCCTGTTAAATAGTATATTGCATATGATTTACTTCTAGTAATGATAGTATTAAAATATAATGTACAAAGGGTATGTTCCATGCTTTACAATTCATATTACAAGAAATGCGAAAGTGAATGTTTTCTAATTGTTTCAAGTTTAGGACATAAAAACTAGCTATATTTAGCAATTATGTTGATTTTAAGCGAAGAAATACGTTAAAAATTATGAAAATATCTTTTAGAAATTTTGTTTGCATTTTTTACGATGTATTAAGTAAGTATAAACTAACGTATTTCATTTTTCCAAAGATGTGATTTTTCATATAACTTTGCTTACACCCCGAGTCTCAGTAAAGTCAAAGATATGCGTGCCAAACTTGAAAAAGACTTTATAATATTTAGGCTTGTACACACTTCACACTTTTATCTCAAACTAGTGAAATTTTTAATATTGAAGTGCTTTGTACTAATGTATGAGTACTACAGCATCTAATACTGGGCTGATCAAAGTGGCATGTACCAGAAATGAAAGGAAATTGGACGAATACTGTCATCACACCCCTGAACTGATATTGAAAGGAATGTTTGAGGTGTGCTGTGGCGTATCATCAAGTTGTCCTGACGGATTTTTCGGAAGTTCCAAAATCTGGGGTTTTCATTTGGTAAGAAGTCATATACGACAATGCTGAATGAATAAAGTCCCGTTCAAGGCTGCCTAGAAGAACAACAAGCGAAAATAGTTAACTACATCCAAAATGTCCTAAAAGACAAAAGTCATCCAAGAGAAGACTACAAAGATTTATTACAGCTCTCACTCCTGTTCCTTGGAGGTTAGTCTCAAAACGACTTCAGTTTCAGGATGGCTCTGCATGAAGCAAGGTGGATGGCAAAGGCAATATTTGCGTTTAAAATTGTCCTCTTCACTAAATAATTGAATATTCCTCAACAAGAATTGAAGGGAATAAACAGGTTGCAAGTTTTGTCAGCCTCATAATATATTCTCTTTTTCCACAAGCAATTTTAAGTCGTTCGGCTAAGAATGATTTGAATATACGTATTACAGCTTCTGAGTACTCTTTCTTTGAATTGTTTGGGATACACGACGTGACAGAATACTGCAATGATTCTGTAAGAAGCCATTTGAACGCTCTTAACATGATCAGTGGTAGCGCAGAAGGACGTATTTTTCTGATAAAAAGTTTAAATAATCAAGCAGGGACGAACAACAAAACAATTCTTGTGAGAGTAGTCGCCCTTTAGAGAAATGCTTTCGCATTAATTTTAGTGTCTGGTGTTATTATTATTTTAAGTTTGTCATTTCTGATTTTCACAATAAAAGTAATTAACAACGAAAAATTGCAATTTTTACCTATTTTTACAAAACTAATCAAAGTGTGCTGCCTCTGAATATTATCCAATAGTCTTAAAACTCTGAGAGAAAGCAAAAGCTGCAAAAAATTTGCATTTTATTTTTTGCCTTTAAAAGGAAACACCCTAGTATATACTCTTAATTTATCTTCTTACTTCTAATTTTTAATATACATTCTTAATTTATAATAGTTTCCAAGGACAATTCTCAAACTATTTAATGATATATTTTAATTCCCTAAAATTACAGTTTTTAAATGTTTACTGACTCTTTTGAATTAACTTCAATCTTTTTTAATCTTTTTTTAAATGTTTCCTGACTCTTTTGAAAATGATTATGACATATTCTTGTATGATTTTATTTGTCAAGGATATTAAAGATAAACCTAAAATAAATTAACGATCCAAAAGCCAAATATTATCCAGATCAAATTGCCTAATCATACCATCAAATACTTTTTAAATAAATTTTTGTTTAAATCAGCTCTATAAAAGCATCTTATGTGTAATTTGCTGATGATTAATTCATCTTTATGCTTACTTAACATTCTTGTCTAATAATTTTAGTATATTATTATCGATTAAACTTCAAAACCTGATGTTGTCCACTTGAGTCAGCAACATCGATTAACCCTTCCAAGATTATATCATTTTACTTTTGTTATTTTCTTCCGCTCGAAAGTTACTAGCATTTAAGAATAGGAAGTCCTCCGCTTTTTTCCGGTTCATGACACGTGATCTACTAAAATATCCTTCTGGGACAAATCCTGAGACAAATTCACGCAGGAAACGTTTCGGGTGAACGGAATATCGGGTGAAATTCTTTTCCGTTGCGACAGCGGTCACTGAAGAAGAATATGATGCATCGCAGATGACAGGCTTATGTCATTATTGAGGACAATATTAAGCTTCTTTGTATTCAGTTTTATTTATTTATTCGGAACATTTTCTTACACATATATGCAGAAATATAAGCGCACGTTGAAGCTTTAGATAATAGTCTCTGGCATGCATGATGGTTTTTCATAGTATAGAAATAAATATATAGATGTTACGGTGTGCTTTTGTGTAAATTACGATATCAGACCTATCATTAAACAAAAAAAAAAGAAAGAAAGAAAGAAAGAAAAATCTGATGTGGAAACACCACATGACTTCCTTGTACGGCAATACATACTACATAAACATACATATTTTTTGCAACTTATTGTAATCATAATTTTTTGTAAACTTATTTCATTCAGTTTTATTAGATATATTTCTCATTCAATCAACTCAGTTTTCCCTTGGCGCCAAGATAAAAATACATTAAAATGAAAACACCTTTAGTAAAAATTGTAAAATACAGAAAAACTAAAACACCAAACACATTTTTTGAAAAAAAATCTGAAAGTTTTCAGATTTTATAATGCGCCCAAAGGGGCGTTTTTTTATTTACACACACATGCATGTTCAGAAAATGGTTTCAAGAGGGTTTGATCCAGTGCCCCTTTGAACTTTAAAAACAGCAGCAGCGCCGGAGATAAAAATATTTTATTCCGTAGAGTGTTGCCACTGCTCGTTTTGAAATTGTTGAATTTTTTAATCAAACTTTCGTCCAAGTTTTACAAATGTAAAATAAATTTGAAATGCAAAATTCGAGCTTCCAGGGGCCCATATTCGGGTTGAGGACTATGTTATTCAAAATTTGATAGCCCTAGTTGCAGTTGTTTTTTCACAATGCGAGATGCATTCATACAGATTCTTCATCATTTAATTTCTTCAAATGTAATACAGGGTGATAATATTTGGTGGCAATATTTGTCAACTTATTCGGTGCAAAATTTCAAGACTACTAGCCCTTCTGGGCTAACACCCCTTTGGAGTAAAAGGGAAAAAAAGAACAAAAATCTAAGAGAATTCCGATTTTCTTTGAATAATCAGGAAAGATTCAGATTTTAACGTCGAACCAGAGGGTTTATTAAGGTTTTTTTATGCTCTGTCTGAGAGCTGCAGATTACCAGTCTGCTCTCTGACTCAGTACTGCTAACACATTTATTTTGTCTTTTTAGCTTTGTTATTAACAATCGCTTTATTCGTACTGACGCTACAGACACTTAAACAGCAAAAGAAAGGGATACAGATCAAAAGTGAGTTTCAAGAATAATAGCACCTCTAGTGCTAATAATAAAGAATCTGTATGTGTCTATGCATTTCTCGCACTGTGGAAAACGACGGTAGATATAGCTATCAAAATGCACACGTCGGTACGGCTATGTTTGTTCAAAATTTTGTGACTCTTAAATCCGCCATTTTTTCGCAATGTGAGGTGCATTTAAACAAATCATTGAGTTTGTCAAAGCCCGAATTTTGATTTTTTTTTATTTATTTATTATGTCTCGTGCCAAATTAATGAATTTTTAGTTAACAGACTCATACATCTGAAATTGCCGCTTTGCAAAGCATAAAATATTTTTCCTTCAGATTTAATAAAGAACTCGCCGACTTAAACAAACCGCGTTGCTTCTGTCCAATAAAACATATTTTTATCTTCCACGTCCCATTCAGTCTGTCTGTTATTCACTATCAATCTAAGCTGCTTAAAAGCAATAAACAAGTTCTTTATCTCTATTACGATAATTAACTGGACTCGAAAAATTATTATTGTTTCTTAAAAATAAGGTTTGAGACTCTACATTTAGTATAACACTAAGTAAGATATATAACACTATAAGATACTTATGTTGATATAACACTTATGTTGTTATTATGTTGATACTTATATTGATATAACACTATAAGATATTTCACTACTTTACATAAAAGCATTTTGTTATTTTCGTTTAATGTGGTTAAGGTAGCAGACCTCGTTCGAAGGGATTTCTTCAGAATATTTGCTATATTTCTAAATTTATCAGATTATTCATTGGACTGCATTTACACTTAAATATAATCACTACAAAAGTGATAAAAATTCATTATGTTGTGAAATTTACGCAAAAAAGTGAAAATTTTATACAGAAATTTTCAAAAACACCAACCATCACTATCAAGAAAATAATGAAGTTAAAACCGTATTTTTGGCTTTGTGTTATATATATATTAACATAAGCATACAGTGAAGGAGAATAATTGGAAAATATTGATTCACTAGTAATGTTCAAATACTTTAGACAGCATTCAAAACTAAAACTATACATACACTATTGATTGAAAATTAACATAATTGAAATTCTCTAAGGTTATTAACTCCTATCTACATCATGCATAATAATGTACAAACTGTGTGTACAAAATTTCTCGTGATTCTATATGAAACTTTTGGAGTTATCATAGTTGCTGTGAACATAAATTGTAAAAAAAAAATTAATCAAAAATCGCATTTAAAATTTTCAGATTAACGTTACATGACCATATACACACAACTGTTCACACTGCCAAGTGGAAATGAAAAAATATGCATTGACCAGAATCTCCAGACATACTGAATTGCTTAAAATTATTTGCTTAACTACATAAAAAGGATGCAAATTGCTTCTTTAATTTCTTTGACTTCCGGCTTGGTAAATCGTATTTTCCGGTTTGATGTCTCTCAGAAAAACCGGTATATCTTCACTTATACTCAATACATGCAGAAACGAAAAAATTATTTTTGATAGCTAAGAATGTATCCTTTAAAACTGTTAAATAAAAAAATGGGCTTTTGAAATGTAATCGGCCTTTTGAACGAGGTCGTTACCTTAAAAAGACTATTAAAATCTTTTATAATTCTTTTAAGATTTGCTATCAGTCATTGATAAAAGTTCGATAATTTAGAATTATTTTTTATCAAAATTTTGCTCACTGACTAGTCATACGTGAAATGTGAGGCAGCATAGCTCACATAATAAATCCCAAAACTATTCGTGTTGCAATCATTTTCTAAGGTGAACAACTTCTTCACATTCCGAATGACATTATTGCATGAAATCGTGGATCAAGTTTAGCTGACCTAGTAAAAATGCCTGAATTTTCTTTTTTCATTTGGAACCAAAGGACCATTTCTTGAGACTATTAAATAAACGTTTTATGTGAAGATGTATTTCCACTTGGGTACCGGTTTCTATATCTGTATTCCTTAATATCGTAATAAGAAGGATAAGTAGCTTAAATAAAAATAGTGAAATGTAAGTACCCCTACGAAAGGATTCACATAAACTAAAATAAATCCAACTAGTGTCATTTCTCGGGTGCAGCTAGCAATTAATAAAAAAGTTTAAAGAAGCGCATTTATTGCCTTTACATCGCTTAGTTTGTTAATCGTAACAGGCAGATTAAATGTAAAAGAAAAATTAAATGTCTTAAGCTTCACTGAATGGCAACAAACTATGCTTGGGAGTTAAAAAATATTTTATATCGATTTCAGGTTGGAGTGGTGTAGTCAACAGGGGGTCCCTGTGCATAAGGCACTAATTTGTTGTCAACATAAGTAATGCTGTTTTGACCAGTTTGGGGCAAAATCTAGCTTTGCGCACTCATAATTTCTGAATAATAGATGTAATATGTGGAGTGCATGTGAGAGTATTATCAAATATCACTTCAAGATAAGGGACTTGCTTAACCCATGGACGCACATTCCCACAAAGCTGTAGATTTCAATCTATCTTTGTTGTCCTTGTGAGTATGATTACCTCTGATTTCTCAATTATTTTCTTGTGTTTTCCACTTGGTTAGCCGAAGGGTCGCTGTATGATAGGTGTACAATGTTAGTGTAGTCGTTAGTGTCTGTGTAATATCGTTCGCATAAATGTTAAATAATGTGGGCCCGAGGAGAGGTCTATGTGGAACACCAGCCCAAAGACATAGCGTATGGAATGTGCATTACAAATGCAAACAACAGAACGTACAGATAGACAACATAGACCCCCGTCCTGAAACTGACTAGCAAAGCCTCTCAAGGTTGTATATCTATGGTCCAGTGACCCCCGTCCAAGCGAGCGCAACCCCCGCAGTACCAGTCCGGCTTTATACAAAGCATAGGGCAAAGCAGTAACACGAAGATAGGAAAATTACGCTAGTCATTTTGTCTCCGGGCATCACTCCATCGGCAACATAGGTCGAAAGTGCGCTCTGTCCACTCTATCAGTCCCAGTCAATGCAAACAACAAAGTGTCTACCAGTTACGTAGTCCGGGACACGCCCGTTATTTTCCAGAACATTAGATCTTTCATACGCCGAAGATATGAAGCTTGCTTCACGGTCCGGGGTCATCATTTCGAACATCTTCTTTGATGATGATCGTTGTCTGCTTTTTTTCCCTAAGTTCTTGGTTTCTAAACACATTTGCTCATATTGTTTAGTCCTTCCTTTTCTGTGTTTCCTGTTGTCACTACCGCGTCTGGAAAGGGTTTCCAACCATGCATTGCTATATGATTTTCCATCGTCTAAGTGTATTCTATCTCTCCTTAAAGTTTGTATATATATACACGAGGTGTGCAAAAATTAAAGACGAGACGGTTTTTTCAATATAACTTTGTACAAAAGCTTTCCAAATCAACACATTTAATACCGTAAGATCCCCAATACGTATTGACATGAGTAATGTAAGCAACACTTACTAAAAGAGAAATCAGAGGGATAAAAAGAAGCTTTATTGAAAAAGTAGCATGGAGCGCAATGCGTTTGAAGGCCGAAACATCCCTGTGATGGGTGTCCAGCAAGAAACATCCGATCTTTAATAGGGGATATGATCTCCCCTGACTGCTAGGCAGCTTTCACATCATTTGTGCATGCTGCATATGTGGTTGTTAATGAGCTGTTTATACATTGCTGCTCGATCCTCTTGTAGCACCAATCGCAGTTTTGAAATCGTTACTGGCGATAAGTTACGTGCTGCCACGGGTCGCCCTAGTAAGTTCCGTACATGCTTGACGGGATTTAGATCCAGAGACCTTGCCCACCAATCCATGTGTTCAATATCTTCACTATCCAGCAGCTCTTCGACAGTAACTGTGCGATGAGGTTCACCAATCGCAGTTTCGGAATCGTTACTGGCGATAAGTTACGTGCTGCCACGGGTCTCCCTAGTAAGTTCCGTACATGCTTGACGGGATTTAGATCCAGAGACCTTGTCGACCAATCCATGTGTTCAATATCTTCACTCTCCAACAGCTCTTCGACAGTAACTGTGCGATGAGGTGGAACGTTGTCGTCCATGAAGAGAAACTGAGGACCCATAGCCCTTGTGAAAAGACGCATGCAAGGGAGAAGAACCTCGTTACAATATCAGTCCCAGGTGACGAGCCTCCTTGTGAGATATGAAGGTCGGTCCGGCTACCAAGCATTATGTCTGCTCGAACGAGAACTCCGCGACCTCCAAAACAGTCCCTTTTGATGATGTTGAAGGGGTTATTGCGTGTTCCCCGCTCTGTCCAGATATATATGTGTCTAGAATCGCAACTCAGACTAAATCGGCTCTCATCTGTAAAGAGTACTCGTCCCCATTCATTGTCTCTCCAATTCCGGTGTTCCCGGCACCACAGAGAACGCCTTCTCCGATGGGCAGGCGTTAGAGGTACACACCGTACAGGGCGTCGTGCAAACAGACCACCACCGTGCAGTCTTCTGGCCACGGTAAAACGCGATATCGGTCGTCCAGTCGCCTGTGTCGTGTGTCTAGCGATTTCTCCCGCTGTCTGCCGTCTGTTTCTTCTGGCCTGTAAGGCAATATACCGGTCATCTGCGGGTGTGGTTCCTCGTGGACGACCACTACTAAACCCCCGGATAGCTGTTCCTGTAGTTTGAAATTGTCTCCAAAGTCGTGAAACGATGCTGTGAGCAATTCCGAACTCTGCAGCCACACTTGTCACACTGCGGCCTTCCTCCAACTTCTCAATGATTCGACCTCGGGTAAAAGCATCCAGATGTCGTCTAACAGATTGATTATTCGCCATTTCTCGCTGAGGCAGCAACTCGGTGTGATTTTAACTGCTATACGGCGTGCAATCTCTTTGCCAGAAATATTGATCTTACACCGACAACATGCTTTATACTGCGACACTCCCCCATTACGTCTACCTGCATATCTGCGCATGTGCTACCGTACATCACCTTACTTAATCTCCTGATTGGTCTTTCTGTCCGCTCTGCCTGTTCGTTCAGCTGATATGCTAATTTTTCGACTTCGTCCTTAATTTTTGCACACCAGTGTATATATACATGCAAACTTTGTCAAATAAAAAAAAAGATTAATTTTCCAAAATTAACGAAATTTAGCTTTTAATGCGGTCTCACGATTCCTATACACGTATTTAGGAAAGTTTTATACTCGTTACGAAAATATTAAATCATCATAAGAACTTTGACTCCCGTATGATAAAAATTGAGCCGTATATCTAAATTCAAAATTTGCAATTTTTGATATCATTTTCAACTTGTCTTGATGGATTGGTTAATTAAATTAGAATAACTCAAGAAAATTTGTCTGACTCAAGAGGAGCAAAAAATGTGCACAATTTAATTGGACGCACAAGGAAATAATATAGTGATATCAGATATTTGAAAGAAAAATACATCAGATATTTTGAAAAAGAATTATATTGATCATTAAGTTTCAGAACAATCCGCATAGAAATGGTCATCACTTGGTATATTAATATCACAAACCTTTTTTTCTAATTTGGTATTTGATCTGTAAAGAATTTTGCGGACACGGGGTTATAGCCCTTGGAGATGAATTGTGGCATATTCATGTTTCTTTTTAACAAGATTTTAAGCAATTGAGCTTCAACAATTAAGTTTCATATAAACTTGTAAAACCGCGATTAGTAATCATTGCTCAGTAGATTGAAATTAGATCTTGTTCAACTGAAAACAGCAAACTTTTTTTATAAGCTACTAAATTTTGCATGCAGATATTTTAGTAGCTTGTCACGTATCGGTAATCATAATTTTTCAGTTTGGAAAATGTGAAATTCTCCCGACATAGGTTAAATGCTTTCTAGAGAGAGACAAAAGAAAAGAAACAAGATTAATATCTAAGTCCCACTCAGACTGTATAATGGTTACGGGAGACTTATATGACGTTATGTGTTAATTCTGTAGCTGAGTATATTATAGAAAATAAAACATTTTATTTTCGTATCAGGTTTTGGTTTGATTTATTAAATTAAGGTAGAGTTTCGAGGGCTATCTCCCTCAAAGAAGGGATGCCTTCGCGGAGTATTTGCAAGAGAAATTGTCTCGCATAACGTTAAACATGGGGAAAACCACGAAAACACCCATGCAGCCAGCCCGCTTGCGGGATTCGAACTCAACTACCAGCGTTCAGCGACTTTATCACTCGACCGCTGGTGGACCTCTTCTTATCAGATTTTGCGTATAACTAGTTCGTCAGTTTATACATAAAAAATTCGAAAGCAACGGAAGAAATCATAAACTTTTAAATAAAACAATTTTCGTCTTCTATTATTTAATAGCGAGCCATTTTTTAGAAAAGTCAGTCTCGCTATTTAACAGGTATTTTTTAGAGAGACTTTTTTTTACTCTTCAAAATTACTACAAGAAATAAAGTTGGGTTAAAAAATTGTGAATTAGACGGACACAGAAATTTCTGTCCAAATTTTGCCTCCTTGCTAACTGAGAAATATGAATTAACGAATGTGATTTTGAGTTCTGAAGTGCGGATTGAATTATTTGACTATGACAAAACGCACTAAAGTTATTTACCTAAAGAAGAGAGACTTTCATGGACAGCAAATGAATACGACAACGAATACATTCGTCTTTCCTACGACTTTATGCATGAGAAGGACGAAATACATTCGTGGGGAAGAGAAAACCAAAACAAGTTTTTCACGAATTTCTTCATGGGGAGGATGAGAATATTTCGTTCGGAGGAGGAAAATACGAACTAGTGAGAAAGTGGCTCATATTCAGTTCCTCTCAAAAGGAAAACGAAAATCATACCACTGAATACAACTCGTTTCCCGAGATTCGAACCCGGGTCGAATTATCTATGTATAGGGATCTTACCACTTTACAGTTGGTGAGTTCCGCGGGAATGCGACACAAACGAAATTAGATACTTACAATCAATTTATCATAAGAATAACAATTAGAAACTTCCGGTGCTATTTTGATTAAAATGAACTGAGAGTATTAATGATTATTACGTTTAAAACATCAAATAAGGATTTGTTCTTACCTTTCTGAAGCTCAAGATGTCGAAGATATGAGAGAGCAGCTTAGGAAAAAACTTGCCTTCCTCCTTTGAAGGTTCCTCGACTACATTCTCTCCCACATCTTCAATTTGAGACACGACACCAGACACCAGCAAGATACAGAGAGCCACTAAAGCTGTCCACTTCCACGCCATTGTTGCACCAGAAACCGCTACCAGAAAAAATACCTAAGAAGTTGGCATTTATGTTTAGATTATTTAATGAAAAGGACTCAAATATACAACAAAATTTTTTTTTAAAAAAATGGTTAGCCTATATTTAAGGGTACTCTTGGATTATCGCCAAGTTGCTTCATTTATGGTAACCAGAGTAGCTAAGTGTTATGAAAACCTAATTATGACATAACCGGTTCGTGATTGCGGTGAATTTGACTGATGGAAGAAGATTTGTAAGGGCTTGTTTTTGTGTTGGATGTCAGTTAGGAAGTACGTTGCATACTCTGTGCTTTGCATCGTAAAATGGCTGCCAGTGGTAAACTGGGTGTTTCGTGCTATAGAACGAGAGAGCGGAAGGTGTTTCTTTTAAGTGGTTGAGGACAGAAGAAAAGAAACTTTGTTCGATGTAATTCAACGGAATTATAAGTGCTCTGTTGTACGAGGGAAGTACGTATGGTCGAACGTAAAGATCGTTCAGATAGCTTTGAATGAGCTTTTCGCAAGAAAACTCACCATGTAAAGCGTTCCATTAGGAAGGGAACATGGTTTGACTAAAGTTTTTGGATGCTGTTAAGGAATTTTGTGGGCCACAGGCTGAAGACACAGAAATTTCTAAATAAGTTAAGTGGATATTTCCTTTGTGCAGTGCTTAACTGCTATAAGATGAATTTCCTTTTTTATGTTATTTCATAGTTTGGTTTAAAATGTAGTTTATTGAGATTATATATTTTTTGTTTGGCTCTTGTGTAGAACTGGGTGCTCCTTTGACTTGTTAAGTGAAAATAGATCGATGCGTACATGTGCAAAGGAGTGCACAATGCAAAGTATGCACAAACATCAGAGAATTGCCAAGGGCAATTCTCTGATGTTTTTTAAGTGAAAATGGGTCGATGTGTACATGGATAGCGAGTTCATGCTATTCTTATTATTTTGGCTTTGTGTAGCGGCGATTTTTATGTTATTTTGTCTTTGCGTAGCGGCGATTTTTGGCTCAAAACTAACTAGTTAAAGAATTGAACAAACTCGGTGTCCATGTACCGCCAAAAATCGCCAATTTTCGTCAAGCGGCACCCGTAAATATATTTTTATCGAAAAAATTACAATTTGAAAATTTAAGATTACAGTTAAATACCTCGAAGAGTTTGCTATTAAAGTTTCAAAAAGTTACAAAAATGTTTAAAAATCATAAAATTATAAAAAGGATAACCTGATCTTCGTATGTAAACTCCAGTTCAATTTTTCAAGTATTACGAAGCTAAAATGCAGGACGCTTAAATACAAATCTATAAACTATATTAAGTTAAAATCATGATAGTGTAATGTTTTCAATTTATGATGTAATTTTCATTTTGTAAAGCAAAAGTCCATTTGCAGATACTTATATACTAATTATTTATTATGCGATCAGAAGTTCTCATAAATATCAGGAAACTTTCACCATTAATACTTACATGTAATATATATTGTATCCAGGCAGTAAAATTTTAGCATTGGCCTAAAACTAATCACATATCCCGTTAGGGAAACAAATATTGCAAATTAATTAAATTTATCTTAAAAATTAATTAAGATAAATAGAACAAAAGCTTCATTACGGACGAGTTAAATCTCTAGATCAGAGAGTTTATTGTTGATAGAAGTTTATTTCAAACTTCTATCAACAATAAACAAAAATTTGCAAAACTGCTGATTGAAATGATAAATACCAAATTCTTGAAAACGTAGTACGGGAAAAAAATAATAGCATTACAACTAAATTTGATTTTAAACCTGCAAAATACTAAGAGGAAAATCAGTAATTAAAAATACACTCACGTTTGTGAAAATTGCAACACCAAGAAGGAATCGTCATAATTGAATGCAATTTAATACACAGTTGAGTGGTAGTGGTACAAATAAATGATTAAATGTTCAAGGCAAACAAACAAGAACAAGAGATCAGAATCAGTATTTTGTGTGGCCACCACGCGCCGCAATAAGTGCTGCTACACGACGTGGCATGGAGTCAAACAAAGTTTGAATGTCTGACTGAGGAAGAGCATTCCATATCGTTTGTACGCGTACCCAAAGTTCGTCTGCAGACGCAACAGGACGAGGATCACGAGCAAGACGCCGACCAATGACATCCCACACATGTTCAATTGGCGACATATCCGGGGAACACGCAGGCCAAGGAAGAAGCTGTACCTGCTGCGCTGCAAAGAAGGATTTAACAATCCGAGCAGTATGAGGGCGGGCATTGTCCTGTTGAAATACAGCGCCTGGCAAGCTTTGAAGGAAGGGAACAGCTTCGGGCTGTAGAACTTCACGGATATACCGGTTGCTGTTCAGATTGCCCACAATTCGTAGCAATTGAGATCGTCTATGATATGCTATGGCGCCCCAGACCATAACTCCGGGTGTTCGTCCACTGTGGCGTTCGATAATGCACTCCGGAAGGTGGCGTTCACCGGCATAGCGTCTGACACGAATGCGGCCATCATGGTACCACAAATTAAAGCGGGATTCGTCAGAAAACACGACATGCTGCCAATCAGCACGCCAGTCTCTATGCTGATTGGCCCATTGTAGCCGCAGGCGGCGATGGTCGTGCGTTAGGGGGATCCTGTATAAAGGAGTCCGTGCGCGCAGTCCACACTGCAGCAGACGTCTACGAATTGATGAAGCACACAATGAAACACCTGTAGCTATTGACCACAGTGCTGCCAATTGTCTAGAGGAAGCTGTACGGTCCGTCCGCGCCATGCGGACCAGGTGTCTATCATCGCGAGCTGACGTCACATTTCGGGGTCCACTCCCGGATTTCCGAGTTGTCCGACACTCGTCCGTCCACTGCTTCCAAACGCGCATCACTGTGCTGCTGTTACGCTGCACACGAGAGGCTACTGCACGATACGACAATCCAGCTTCACGAAGGCCGATGATTCTCCCTCGTTCAAACTCTGTAAGTTGTTCAAATCTCGCTCTCTTTCGTCGACGAGGCATAAGTACAGATTGAGTTAACGTTTACCACTAGCAGATAACCACCGATAACCATACACGCCTCGCTACAGCCGTCTATTTATTCGGATCCATCAGCCGTTCAGAGGGCGCTGCTCAGCATACGCATGCGCTACGGATTTGCAATTCTAATCATTTGCATATCATGCGCTACTTTGCATTTCCTGAAAATTTCAGCTCACTCGCGTAAGTCCTTCATGGTGTTGCAATTTTCACAAACGTGAGTGTATTTGACATAGTCAACCAAAATTTGGTTGCAGGGAGTAAAAATCGTAAATACCCGGTTTTTACTCCTTGTAAAAATCGAGTACTTACGCATTAATGCAACCACCTCTGCAAAAGTCGCCAAATTTTTAAAATGCGCCAGCTCTGGCATCCATGCATATAACAATTCTTTAGTCTCCACAAGAAACGTCGCCATTTTATATGTTTTTTTTTTTCATGTATGTGTGTGCTCGAGGGTTATCTGCCTATGGGGAGGGATGCCCTCGTGAAGGAACTTTCTAAGAAAAACTGGCTTATGTCCATGTTTCAAACAGGAAAACTACGAAAATGCCCCTGCAGCCAGCTCATTTGCTGGAATTAAAACCCAGAAATGAACTAGTAGTGTTCAGCGCCTTTACCGCTCGGTCGTTGGTCGGCCCTTTTTTACAGGGAACAATTGCTTTGAATCTATTCTTAAAGGGATCATCGCGAATTTTCTACTGGGAAAAAAAGGAACAAACCTCGCTTTTAAGTACGTATTTTGACTGGTTTTTGTGGGATAAATACCTAATTAAAATGCAAAATATGTACGTTTGTAATATTTTTTTTGCAACTATAAGGCATCATTCATTTTCTTTTGCAAAAAATAGCCAAACTACGCCAAGGAAGTTGAACTAATGCGTATGTACTAAAATTACATTTTTTGTGCTTACACATTATTTTTTATTTATTTATTTTTAGGCCATTCGCTCATTTACGTTCAAATACAGATCTTCAATATGTCTCATGAAAAGGATCACCTTAAAAAAGTATATCTTGGTTTCACATTTAAACATCAATTTACGGAGCACAAATTATATATAAAAAAATAAAATAAAATAAAAGTATCCTTTTCCTCTCAGATATAAACTCGGAAACGAACCTATCAGAATTCGCTGACTTTGTTTTTTAAAGTTAGAATCTAAAAACAAACCAGCTCTTTAAGTCTTGAAAACTCAGAATTACAAAAACGGATTAGAAGTTTCTTGTATTTGGACATCAGAATAAATTTGCTTTTTATGGCTATATTACAAAGAATAAACTTTAAAATAAAAGTTTTGTTGGGGAAAAGTTGAAGGAAAGCTATCATAATAAAATTTTAGGGGTCAAAATTTGACCATTTTTCAGTGAAATTAAAATATGATAGTCACAAACATTGGCTTTTAAGCAGTGAGAAATTAATTTAAGGATTTCTATCGATTTTGCGACGTGATAACCGAGTTCTTCATCAGACTACAGAGCCTGTTCGCACATTTTTAGACGATGTTCCTTGCATTTACAGAAATATTTCGCCAAAATTTTGTATTTTAAATGCTCTGTTTGATAACCCGTATTCTTCGCTATCTTTCTACGTCGTAATTTCAAAAATAATAGAGCTTTTTGTAGTGTCGAAAGAGGGATTTTATCCCTTTCCTCTTGAACAGCTTTCCAATGTCCAAGGAGGGTTTAAGTCGACGTTTGGACAATTATACTTAGTAGGGATGTGATTAAAGTGAAGGATAGGGGCTTGATAGCTGTTTCTTGTTCCATTTTTTCCAGGAAAATAAAAGTGGATTTTGACGTGTGGCTGCTTGCTTTGTCTTGATGCGGTTCTACTGCTTGGTGGCACTGTGATTAATGAGAAGGTATTTCGTATTTAGAAACTGTATATCACATATGTTCCTGAACATTTATTTAATTGATTTTAACATTTTTCTCAACTCTCTCTGTTTTTAGTTTGCCGTTATATGAAAAACCAGCAACAATCATAAATCCCTTGAAAAACTTTCTTTAAATTCTTTGAGCCATGTTTTAAGAATTTTTCTCCTGTAATGATGATAATGAAAATCTTTCTATTTCCATCATTTAAATTCACCCAAGACTCCTCTAACTTCACCCAAGACTAACTATTTATTTGTTAACTAATTGTCTATTAATAAAGTAATATGGCCAGCAGAAAAGGTATTTGCTGTCTTCTGAAATTTAATCGGAAAGAAAACTGTATAATTAAATTTAGATTTTTTGTTTTTTAGTTTTGTAGTTGAAATCTGGAGAATTACAGCAACATTTTTTCCATTTTTGTAAAGATAAATATTTCTCATAAAGAATTCTGCAGGGCGTTGTGCGTTCGGCGATATGTCATAGAGAAAGACAACAAACATTATATTTTTTCGCCCTTTTAAGATTCAAATCAGCATTAATCACTCTGTTTATATTTGAGTGAGCGTTTTATTGATTTTGCTACTGATTTGCTTGGCAGAATTTCTTTTAACATTTTAGTACGAAATACCTTCGCAAAATTCGAAACATTCCGAAATTTCCTTGGATATGTATTTGGAACAATTTTTCCACTTGAAGCCAAACTTTAACATCTTTTTCCTTTCTTGTTGACGATATTATATATCATAGCTTTAGCTATCGAAAAACCTTGGCTTGTAATAACTAGATACGAAGCATTTTCTTCGGAAAGAGCACGGGTATAACCTTCCATCCGTTGCTTCTTTAAAAGCGACATTTTTGGATGAAAACAGAACTATCAAGTAGCTGATGATAAGTAATAATTTCAAAAATACAGCTGCAGTTAAAAAATGAATTTCCAAGCAGGTGAATTCTTTTAATAGCAAAGCAAAATCATCTAAAAAATGTCCTAACAGCCTCTGTACGCATAATGCATCACAATTTTCTTTCCTAATAATAGAAGAACTATTTGTTAACTAATTGCCTATTTAATAAACTAATATGGCCAGCAGAAAAGGTATTTAATGTCTTCTGAAATTTTATCGGAAAGGAAACTGTATAGTTAAATTTAGGCTTTTTGCTTTTTAGTTTTGTAGTTGAAATCTGGAGAATTAAATCACTGCTTCCTACAAGTAATTTTTCTAATTCGGTGATCAAATGGGGGAAAAATTAGGTACAATTATTAAATTTAACTCTTCTTCCATCTAAATTTGCATCCGCCGATTCGTCAAATAGCTTTTCAAAACATGTATTTATTAGCTGAGAAATATCAGAAAATAACTGCAGTCGAGAACATTATTAATTTCAGTTTCAGTTTACATTTGAGCCGCATTTTAATGTTTAGTAAACCACAATTAATTAACAATGAAACTTGGAGTGAAATTCGTGTACTTTCTTTCAGCTTTTCAAAAATGAAATCTACTTTATTATATTGCGAGCCGTAACACTGATTAAAGAGAAAAAATACAAAACACGTGCCGTTCTAACCTGATAGCTATAAGTACACCTCAGCAGGGTGAATCCAAACGCATAATTGACCATTTGGGTCAAAGTACAATACGTTTAGAGATGATGGGAGTGTTCAGCTACGTGAAGGAGTCATGCGACAATTGGAAATCAAATTTTATAGAAGAAACCACTCAACACCATTAAGCTCAAAAACATTTTCAAGAATTCAAAACTATATACATTTAATTTTAAATCAAATTTTGAATGAAGTTGTAAGTAATATATGTCGTACAATAAAATTCTTACTGATTTCTCACAGGCAGTATATCATCGAAAGGCCATATGTATAAAAATCAAACAAGCATATAGATTTTATTTTTTGTATTCTCTTGCACTGAATTTAAGCAGGAGTAAGAGATTCTTTGTCTTAAAAAACTAAAAAACTAAAAAAAAAATTTTAAAACCTAAGAAAAAAAACGAACGGAAACATTTAGCACCATATATGTAATTTTGGATGTTTCATAACTCTATTCAAAAATTTTTGGATCTGAGTTTCACGGAAAGTCGGGAATTATACTTTATTTTCTTGATTTTTGGCCTAACATTACTTTATTTTTGGCCTAATATTACTTTTTTTATATTTAGTTAATATGTACTTTATTTTATTGATGCGGCCTAATATTTTAACAAAGTTTATTACTTGGCATTTTAATGATCTCATTAAAGCTTACAAATTTAATGAACAGTGTATTTTACACAGTTAAATGTATATTTTGATGCGAAAATATTGTAGACGGGCCCTTTATATCAGCCACTCCTACAATTATTTTAAACATATTAAAACTAATTATTGCAACTAGAATTTTCCCTCCATTAAAAATTATTTTAATCATATCATCATTGATAATAAAAAAATGTGTTCATTTCCATTAACGAATTCGATGTAAATTTTCTAATTTTTCTTTTCATTTATGAAATGTGCATTATAGTAAACCATTGTCGAACACGGACGTTACATCATTAATACATTACCATGGAACTTATAAGGATTATTTCTGATGAGCTCCATGTACACTGCGGGCCAGGCGTTCAGCAAAGTTAATTATCTAAGAGAAAAATGTGTTATTTAAAATTCGCATATTATAAACATAGGAGTTAAAGCAACAAGAATTAGCCTAATATTCATGAATTTGCAGTGGCTCAGTGCAATGGCTCTGATAATGTATTTAATATTACATCCCTGCTTTCTTCATTTGAGCCAATCTCCGCTGCAAAATCAGACTGTTCCTATGCTTTTATTTAGCAATTCATTTAACGTCTTGTAATTTAAAGGAGTTTTATCTTCTTCATTATCACTGCTTTCACTGTCCTCTTGTATTAGAAGATCACCCAGTTCTTAATTCGCTGTTTTTCGATCAATTTTCAACTTATCCTTCTTCCATATCTGAAAGTCCTTCTCCGCCAATCGCTTTTGCAATCTATAAGCTTTCTTTGGCTTCATTTTCAATCGATGAAACTCTTTCAAAATTATTGATAACTTCCGGGCAGAGCTGCCGTTAGAAAGCATTCAGTTAACGAAAAAAGAAGGAATATTTTAAAAATGGTTTGCAAAGTTTTCACAGTAGCCACAAACACCATGAGCGAGTTAAATAAATCTTATAAAAACATGAAAAATTCTAGAAAGCTCCCCAATTAATATTTTCAGTTATCTTGTTTTAAAAGAGGAGGAAGAGTTTGTGTTGTAAAATTTAAAAATCTCAAATCTTAGAAGTCAGATTTTTGGATTTTAGAATTTGAAAGTCCAATAATGGAATATAAAATTAGAAACCACAAACAAATTAATAAAATCATTTTTCGAAATGAAATGCTGAGCAAAGTGTAAGCTTATGACATGGAAAAAATTTTTAAATGAAGCGATAGATTTCATTGCAAATAATATTAAACTCTAAACAATAGCGTTGCTTTTTGAAATATTGGAAACAAGTATGATACTAATGACCTTGAAACTAAAGAACAACTGAGTCTTCTTTTGTTTCATATTGCGACATATTTTTTTAAATGTAGAAAATCGTCTAAATAATATCTTTCTATCATTTTTGTTTTAAAATAGGAGGAAGAGTTTGTTTTAAATCTATGAACATTTCACGTTTGCAACCGATAAACGTATAGATGTTGAAATTTTACAGTCATGGAAATAAAAAACAAATTATCCAAAATTCGCTAAAAAATTAGAAATTATGTTAAATTTTTCACATAAATTTGATTCAAAAGATTTTTTCCCTATATCTAATAGTGCAAATAGTAAATTTCTGAATTTTTTAGTTTATTCATTATACGAAGATATGTGTTAAAAATCCATTCAACATTAATTAAAAAAATTGTAAACCAAATTTTGAAACCATCGCTTCACCGCATTGTACTGTCATCCACAAACAGAACACCTGTATATACAAATTTTGAATTCGATAACTTGTAGAGACATTAGGTTATTTCGAAGCAGGAGACATGAAAAATGAACAACGCTTTCGCCGGGAATCGAACCACGGACTTCTCGGTTACGCGTCGAGCATGCAGACCACTACACCACGAAGGCATGAGAAGAAGGCGGGAGAAATACCTTATATACTCCCCCTTTTAAAGGGCGACTGGGGTTTTGGAGACCCAATCGCCAAATCGCGGTGGTGGAGAATTATCATTCACCACGTTTTTTTTTAGTTCGGGCGCCAGTGTAGAGACATTAGGTATTTTGGAATCAGGTGAGATGAAAAATGAGCATTGCCTTCGCCGGGAATCGAACCACGGACCTCTCGGTTACGCGTCGAGCATGCAGACCACTACACCACGAAGGCATACGAAGAAGGCGGGAGAAATACCTTACAAACTTATCTTGAAGTAGTTTCAAACTCGATGACAAACTTTAGACCCCAGCGGAAAACTTCATGAATGAATAAAAGCTCTTAATAAAATGTTTACAGTATCTTTAATCTATTAATGAATTACACTTGTCCTAATTAGAAAGAAAATGTTATGATTATTGCTTATCTTATTTCGGTTTAATATTGATAAGTATTGATACATTGATAATATTGAAAAATATTAGTAAATCTGCCTGTAAATAATATTTATTTAATATAATAATTAAGTTAAAAATAATACTAGCTATTTTAGATGATGAACTTCAAATTTAAGTTGTAATTAAAGACCAAGAAAAATTTAATTCGAATTATTTTATCAATAATATAACTGTTTCGTAGACACTTCTTTATAGATTAGAAAAGCAAGAGTGCCCTGTAGACTTTTATTTTGGGTGAGTTAAGAAATTTTTAAGAACTGGCTATCTTTTACAAAGAGCTTAGAAAAGAGCCTCGCGTGTGTCCAAAAATAAAAGTAAAAAAAGGTCTCAAAGGTGTTTTAGAATTACAGAAGCTTCAAAAGAAAAACTCCTAAGAAATAAAAAGTAAGATATTTTTCACAGTTCAACGAAATTTAAGAAAGTTCTAAAGTTTTCTCTAGGGATACCTTACGTTTTTTTCCGATCTCTGTTAAGAATTACCGGATCATTTAACAATTCTCTTGTGCCTAATTTTCTTCTTTTTTCTGGTTTTCCTTACAGACGCTGGTTTGAGAGTTTGTAACTGTGCGTGATTGCGAGGACTTCAAAAAAGGGTTTGGGATGTGTTTCTTTTGCTATTTTCCATAATTTCTGATAAAAGTATTAACTGAAAACTATACTGCACTTATGAAATAAGAATAGTTGCTAATTTTATAAAAAGGACGATTGTACGCTGTATTATTATTCATTCTACACACCATACTCTTAAATGGCCTTACCCATCCTTTATTTTAGCTAATTGTTTATAGATATGTATTTCCAGTTGTAAAAACATTTTAAAACAAGCAGTATTCCGGTTTAGATATTTTTTACTGAAAAAACGCCTCATAAGAATTATGAAATTTAACTTTTTATGTGCTTTCCGGTCCTTATACTGCAGGGTTTCCCTTATTTTACATAAAAATTAATTTAGGTTTCGTACCTTTCCTGAACCTCTCATTTTCCTCTCGCATCCTCGCCAGGATGCAAATTTAAAGTTAAATGGAGTGAGTATAAAGTCAGACGAATGTTGTAGTTTATTCACAGCGGAATTTTGCTAACCGGAGCACGTTACTAACGCCTTTTTGGCCATTTAATAAGTATATCGCCACGTAGGTTGCTGCATCAGCCTTAGTTAGCCTTAAATTAAATTGTTAGTCTAGCACTACTCTTTATCTTTGAAATTACACTCACGTTTGTGAAAATTGCAACACCAAGAAGGAATCGTCATAATTGAATGCAATTTAATACACAGTTGAGTGGTAGTGGTACAAATAAATGATTAAATGTTCAAAGCAAAGAAACAAGAACAAGAGATCAGAATCAGTATTTTGTGTGGCCACCACGCGCCGCAATAAGTGCTGCTACACGACGTGGCATGGAGTCAAACAAAGTTTGAATGTCTGACTGAGGAAGAGCATTCCATATCGTTTGTACGCGTACCCAAAGTTCGTCTGCAGACGCAACAGGACGAGGATCACGAGCAAGACGCCGACCAATGACATCCCACACATGTTCAATTGGCGACATATCCGGGGAACACGCAGGCCAAGGAAGAAGCTGTACCTGCTGCGCTGCAAAGAAGGATTTAACAATCCGAGCAGTATGAGGGCGGGCATTGTCCTGTTGAAATACAGCGCCTGGCAAGCTTTGAAGGAAGGGAACAGCTTCGGGCTGTAGAACTTCACGGATATACCGGTTGCTGTTCAGATTGCCCACAATTCGTAGCAATTGAGATCGTCTATGATATGCTATGGCGCCCCAGACCATAACTCCGGGTGTTCGTCCACTGTGGCGTTCGATAATGCACTCCGGAAGGTGGCGTTCACCGGCATAGCGTCTGACACGAATGCGGCCATCATGGTACCACAAATTAAAGCGGGATTCGTCAGAAAACACGACATGCTGCCAATCAGCACGCCAGTCTCTATGCTGATTGGCCCATTGTAGCCGCAGGCGGCGATGGTCGTGCGTTAGGGGGATCCTGTATAAAGGAGTCCGTGCGCGCAGTCCACACTGCAGCAGACGTCTACGAATTGATGAAGCACACAATGAAACACCTGTAGCTATTGACCACAGTGCTGCCAATTGTCTAGAGGAAGCTGTACGGTCCGTCCGCGCCATGCGGACCAGGTGTCTATCATCGCGAGCTGACGTCACATTTCGGGGTCCACTCCCGGATTTCCGAGTTGTCCGACACTCGTCCGTCCACTGCTTCCAAACGCGCATCACTGTGCTGCTGTTACGCTGCACACGAGAGGCTACTGCACGATACGACAATCCAGCTTCACGAAGGCCGATGATTCTCCCTCGTTCAAACTCTGTAAGTTGTTCAAATCTCGCTCTCTTTCGTCGACGAGGCATAAGTACAGATTGAGTTAACGTTTACCACTAGCAGATAACCACCGATAACCATACACGCCTCGCTACAGCCGTCTATTTATTCGGATCCATCAGCCGTTCAGAGGGCTCTGCTCAGCATACGCATGCGCTACGGATTTGCAATTCTAATCATTTGCATATAATGCGCTACTTTGCATTTCCTGAAAATTTCAGCTCACTCGCGTAAGTCCTTCATGGTGTTGCAATTTTCACAAACGTGAGTGTATTATGTAACTTTTCTTAAGTTCCCCCACAAGTCGTCGGTATTATTGTAACTACGAAGTGCGTGCACTAGTGTTAAGAATTTGACGAATAATTAAAGGTTTATTTTCCGCTTCTTCTGTGCTGGTGTTCTTTTATGCCTGTGCAAGAAGTCGCTAGGTTCCCTCGTAAGATTATTTTAACTGTATGATAGCTGAGAAGGTTCGATTTTACAATACTTAAATCAGAAAAGTTTTATACTCATAAAAAAAGTATGGCTTAAGACAAAACTGAACTCAGTTATTTGATATTAAAGTTGGAGATAAAAAACATAGTCTAGAGTGCAATGCTTCCAATTGTAGGCAGTTAACAATAAAATATCAATTCAGGAAAAAGGTTTCTGTAGTGAATAGATTAGGTGACAAGCATTCCTATGCAGTTAATGGGTGGAAAATATTGATCATGATAAGTTCCTCCAACTAAAATGGAGTTCTTATTCACAGAGTCTTATAGGAATCGTATTCTAGAAAGCACTAGCAAACTTCAACTTAGCACATGGCCAACTAGTAACTTTATTTGTATTATTTTAAAATATTTCTGCTTTAATTACTTTTTATTATTTCTACTTATTTTTTTATTTACTGCGTGATTGTTAAATCTTAGATTATAAAGTAATAAAAATGGAAGAGAATATTAATGTGATTGATATATTCAGTGCCTAAAAACTTACGAATTTTTCCCTGAGAACTCTTTTGGCATACCAAAAGTTTCAAATTATAAATTAAAGACTTTAATAAATCCCGAACGTTGTTCGTCCAAATACTTGAATCATTGTTTGAGAAAATATTCTCCGGTGTGATCAGTCTGAAGTATACCTAAATCTGATCATAATGCACTGGATGAATTTGAAGTTGAGACTCATTCATTTATTTGAAAGTAGTCTGTGATGTTGAAATTCTTTTGCTTTTTCCTTTCATGGTATCATTTTCTCTTTCTTTGCGCAGCTAATTTGCTCGCTCTTTCTTTGAGTCTTCGATTATGTGATAGCTACTCGCTCTTCTCCGTTTCAACAATTTTTTTTCCGTTCAGTCATTTTAAAATTTTGTTAATTTCAGTGAAGCAAAATACAAAAATTGTGCAACCATTCACGACCATATCCAACAAGCAACTGAGTGAGCCGTAATGGGGATGCACGGCCATGTCCATGTGCACAGCGTATGATGGCATCAAATTCACATGATTTTCGCTAATTTTGAGGCTGAACAGCTGTGTTTGAACTGTAATTCCAAATAACATATATTTTGTAGTATACACCTTCGTCTACCAAACTTAACAAAACCAACTCTATGTTTTGTAGTTGCTGAGATCTAAGCGTTTCCATAACCAGCAAAAACATCATAATTTTTCCTTTCCACAGACCACCATGGATGATCTTTATGATAAAAATCCCACTTCTGTCATCAGGAACAGATGGAATTAGCCTGACCATTGCGGCCAACTTGCACAGAGGTGACGGCTCTTTATTATAGTTTTCCATCGTTCGCCAAGAAACATGGATGCCCTCACATAAAAGCTCAGAGATGTCGGCACACCTGGGAGGTTCAGTTTCATGGAAAATGCAATGCTCAGTGCCGTCAGAACGCCTAAGTTATCTTGGCGAACAGTAGGCAACTTGCATAAAGGTACCGGCACCCTTATAATATTTTATGAAATAATTCGGTAGGTATAATATAAAAATTCCTCACTTTTATGTAAATGAGTAAATTAACCTAATAGTCATGGATATGCGACGAACCAACGAAGACGGAATTCAGACGTTGAGCCTAATTTAGTTATTATTAGTTTACCTTTCGATTTTTCTTAAATGCCATTAAATGATTTTCTCCTTGCGAGTTTATTTTTTGCTGTATTAATTCTATTGTTATGATTAGTGTTTCATCTTTTTTAAACCATTATCAGGTAATAAAAAATTTTATAAGAGCCGACGCTTCGAGAAATTTCCCGAGTTCCCAATAGCCCCATCCATCCCTACACCTTACAGTTTTCAAGAAAAATGGAAAAACAAATATGGCATCATATCCAAATGTACGGAAAATTAGCTTTAGTGCAACAGCATAACGGTTGATAAGAATATAAATGCATATTTTACTTACTTTTACGGATTACTTTACGCTTGCGAAAAAGAAAATTTGCTTATAAAAATTGATAATAGGTGAATCCGTTATTAAAATGAAATGCTTTGTTTGATTTGTTTAAAAAGGCAGCATCTGGAAGCTACCGGAAAACAGAAAATCTTCGCGTGCTGATAGCGTATTCAGTTCGTGACTATTGTGACATATATTTTATCTTTGGTCAATATAATGATATTGCTTATTAATAAACTGCAAAGCAATATGTCTGTTTCTATCTATCACGCCGTTATTCTTACACAATATCATCCGCATGGAGATTAACAGACAGAAAAATTGGAAGTGCTCTCCTGACAGCACATCTAACCGGACAGAATTTTTATTACTTGTTAAATTCAGCCTAGATTTTACTTTCTCTGTCAGTCAACTATTTTACAGGTTGCATTTGAAAACATCAGGACAAAAATATCGAAGACGAAAAAGTCACGAAGAAAACATCGTGATAGAAAATAAAACATGCTTATAAAAAATGCAGATATGCATTTTTTTTTCATATAAAGATTAACGTTTTAACTTGCTCTCATATTTACTACTAAGCTAAATCAGTGCGAAACAAAGAGTATAAAGTTACTTTCAATGCGGACATTATTTTCTGCATCGGTCGGCTAATTTCATATTTTATACCTATGAAAACTATCTAACCGGACAGAATTTTTATTACTTGTTAAATTCAGTCTAGATTTTACTTTCTCTGTCAGTCAACTATTTTACAGGTTGCATTTGAAAACATCGGGACAAAAATATCGAAGACGAAAAAGTCACGGAGAAAACATCGTGATAGAAAATAAAACATGCTTATAAAAAATGCAGATATGCATTTTTTTTCATATAAAGATTAACGTTTTAACTTGCTCTCGTGTTTACTACTAAGCTAAATCAGTGCGAAACAAAGAGTATAAAGTTACTTTCAATGCGGACATTATTTTCTGCATCGGTCGGCTAATTTCATATTTTATACCTATGAAAACTATCTAACCGGACAGAATTTTTATTACTTGTTAAATTCAGTCTAGATTTTACTTTCTCTGTCAGTCAACTATTTTACAGGTTGCATTTGAAAACATCGGGACAAAAATATCGAAGACGAAAAGTCACAGAGAAAACATCGTGATAGAAAATAAAACATGCTTATAAAAAATGCAGATATGCATTTTTTTTTCATATAAAGATTAACGTTTTAACTTGCTCTCGTATTTACTACTAAGCTAAATCAGTGCGAAACAAAGAGTATAAAGTTACTTTCAATGCGGACATTATTTTCTGCATCGGTCGGCTAATTTCATATTTTATACCTATGAAAACTATCTAACCGGACAGAATTTTTATTACTTGTTAAATTCAGTCTAGATTTTACTTTCTCTGTCAGTCAACTATTTTACAGGTTGCATTGGAAAGCATCGGGACAAAAAACATCGAAGACGAAAAAGTCACGCAGAAAACATCGTGATAGAAAATAAAGCGATAGAAACGTTTTGCAGTTTTGAAACGTCGTAGAAAAATATCGTGACAAAAAGTTAAACAGCGAAAAGTTAACAGTTAAAAGTTAAATCATCGTATGATGATAATATTGAGAACATGCATTTTATGACTGAAGAAATTTTAAGTGAATTTTATCGTAGTAATTTGCGAACACAAAAAGTAACAAGCAATATTATTACAATTGCATTCATAATTATTATCCTCTACATATCTGCATTCATTCGCTGTTTACTAAGAAATTTTTACCGAAAAAAGCAAGAAGGAAATTTAAACATTAAAAATCGGGAAATTAGTAAAAATTAATTCTAGGTATAGCCTTTAACAAAATTTTAAACTTATGTATTTTTCTCTTTCTAATTTTGTGTACTATATTTGTTTTCAGAAAAATCTCCTACTACAACTTAATAAATAAGGTTATTTAAGCTTCATTTTTTGCCATGATAATTTGTACGGCGATGTTTTAAAACTGCACGAACTTTTTGTACCGCTTTATTTTCTACCACGGCGTTTTAGAACTATGTGTTTTCTATCTCTTACGATGTTTTATACGGCAATTCTTTCTCTTTGTATTGATTTCTCATCGACATTTCGTTCAGCGATGTTCTCGACTGACAAAAAAAATATCAAGTTCAAAAGTTTTCCGAAATAAGGCAGAAACTCGGTAAACGTTTTTGATTTACCTGCTTTATCAGTTCTTAAAGAAACATTTGCTTGCACTAGAACATTCGCAAATATAAATTTGTTGAGAATTTTCAGTGAAACATTTTTTGCCTTGCTCTTTCTCTCCTTTTCATTTTGCCGTATTGTTTAAAAAATATAAGTAGAATGAACTTAATAAAATATCCTGTATTGAACGTATGGTAATTAAATGTAAGTAGTAATAATAATAACTCTAAGAATTTATTGTAATAATTAAGTGTAATCTAGCTCTAATAATTTATAGTAATTTAAGGTTAACAGTAATAAACAGTAAGAGATATAATTTACAATAATAGAAATAGTAGTAGTTACAGTAAGTGCAACTGTAGTAATTTACAGTAATCAATTTATAAAAATAATAAATTAATAAAACACCAGTTCATTAAGAGGAATCGATAATTTAATTTTTTTAATTCAGTTTTCGTTTATTAATTTTTAAAAGCAAAAAATAATAAATCGAACTTGTTTCCTATAATTTAAATTTCTTGATATTTAAAGGCAAGTCTGTATGGGGATAAAGTATATTTCAGTTGGAGGGAAGGAGAATAATGACAGAAAAGGAACTAAAACAAAGTAAAGCAGTCATTTATAAAAAATATTATTTGCACATTGAAATATAACGTTTTATCATCCTAGTATATCTTAGTATATATCACGTATTGTGTTAGTATAT
>KK114896.1:801434-831782 GCA_000611955.2 Stegodyphus mimosarum | reverse complement strand
AATAATATATTAACATTAAAGTAAAATAATATATTTAGAGTAAATAAATTGGACTAATGCATGTTGCAAATATGTCTGTTTTAAAAGACATAGTATTTACTCATTATTATTGGTACAAATTTAATATTAAAGCAATTACAATATAGAAATATAAAAATAATAATAGTACAGGGTGTTTATAAAGTCCCGGACCCATTTTGATGTTTAATAACTCATAAAATAATGAAGCTATAAACAAACTTATGGCATTTATTGATGGAATAACTTATATATTTTCCTTTTCAGATTTGAATATTTTTACTTTTGAAAAAATTGTCTGCGCGTGTGGTTATTTCAGATAATCCAGTCTAAATACCTGTACTTTTCTGTAATGTTCGCCGACGAAGCATCCTTTCATCTTTCTGGCATTGTTAATCGCCATAATGTGCGGATATGGGGATCTGAAAACCCTCATGAATACCGTGAGGCACAAACGGATTCCCCAAAGGTTAATGTGTGGTGTGGACTAATGCACGACCGAGTCATTGGGTCTTTCTTTTTTACAGAAAAGACGGTCTCATCAGTCGTATACTTAGACATGTTGGAAAACTTCGTATTTCCACAACTAGAAGAGCTTCAGCCACATGTCTTTTTGCAACAAGATGGTGTACCACCTCACTGGAGTACAATCATTCGTAGTTCTTTGAATGACCATTTTACAGGAAGATGGATTGGGCGAGGAGGTCCGTTTCCTTGGCCACCCAGATCACCTGATATAATGCCGCTAGACTTTTTCCTTTGGGGATTTGTAAAGGACAACGTTTACAGGAGGAGAGTGTCGAACATTGAAGACCTAAAAGCCAGAATTACAACCGCAGTAGCCTCTGTAGATGCCGGTACCTGGCGTGAAATTGAATATCGACTTGATATTCTCCGTGCGACGAAGGGGACACACGTTGAAGTTCATTGACAAGGGTCATGAAACTTTCTGAGTCTATCTAACTATTTATGCTATTAATTATAATCTAGCTTTATTATTTTATGAGTTATTAAACATCAGAATGGGTCCGGGACTTTAAAAAACCCCTGTATATTAATAGTTAAATAAATAAAATGAGCTAGACATTCTACAAATATCAACAGACCAAAAGTCACTTTATTTATTGTTGCCTTATTTGTATACCTTTAATACTATACTAACGAAAATTTTAAATTTAATAAAAATTATTATTGTTTTTCAAGCTGTATACTTCCTCTGACACAAATACTCGCAAATTGATTTTAAGTTAATCTGAACAGTTTAACTTGAAGAAACCGAAATATTATGAAAGTTCTATACTTTTTCTGTTATTATAACTAGAAATAATTACCAAGAAGAAATAAACTAGAATTAAAATTGAATTTTTAAATAACCTAAAATAGCTGAAAAAAATAATTTTTATTAATAAAGAGCTAATCACAACGGCGTTTAAATCATGTTCTATTGAATGCATCAATTGTTCTGGGTATACTGTAGAAAAATAGATACATATTTTTACCAAAAGTTATTACTTTGTTAACAAAGACCTGTGAGCTCAGAACTGGTAATCTGTACAAAGTTACTGCTCATTGTTTCAGAAATTACAATCTATGTAAAAATCAAAATTTCTAAATATTACCCAAAAAAATAAATAAATAAAATGCATAGGAATAATATAGATTCACAACTGATACATGACGCTTTGATGAGAAATAAATATAACTTTGGTTCAGATACTTATTAAATGCGTGTCAAAATGTAATCATGTATCAGAAGTATCTGTCTAACCGTTCTAGATCTAGTATATCTTCGTCACATTTTATCCTGTTAACAGTCATAAACTTTGTATTCTGCACGAAATTTATTTTCTAGTGTTTCGGAATTATAGTTTATGCAAAATCAAAATTTCTAAATCATTATTTAGAAATAAATATAACTTTAGATACTTATTAAATGCTAGCAATCATATACCTAAACACTTCAGATCTATTATGTCTTTGCCGCATTTTATCCGGACAAAATTTAACACTTCATTGTTTCTGAATTGCGCAAGTGTCGGAACTCCGTCGGCAAGTACAAAAAAAAAAGAGGGGACTCATGCTTACCTGTCTCACCGTCTTCTCGCTGGCATGAGTCGCTGAACAACTCCGTTCCCCAACCAGGAAGCAGAACTCGAAGAAAGGAACCCGACCGAACGACGACTCGAAATCAACTGTCGACTCTGGAGCTGGTTTTTTGCGCGAAAGCAGAGTCAACGACCTTGGCCGTCCTCCTGGAGGATGCTCGGGGTCACTGGGGCGCGCCCTCCCCTACGGAATGCGCCCCGGGACCTGATGCGACCGATCGACCACTTTCGCACTTTTTTCTCCGCATCAAAAACGGGAAAATATTGCTTAAAGGCCCCTTTTTTCTCCTCTATCTAAATTCTTTTCTTATTCTCTAGTGGTAGAAACTGTCTACACGCTCCGCCCTTCCCTTCCCTTCCCCACTACTTACCTGGAGCAAATGCTACTCATTTATCTCGATGTCCATCAGATGCAGTTGCTCCCCCCCCCCGATACACACAAATCAGTACCTTTGTCAACTTCACACTGTTCACGCTGTAGACTTACTAGATGCAAAAAACTCTACAGTTAGATGATCAGGCCTTTATCTATTGTTTCATTTGTTACTTTTAAAAATTAAGCAAAAAAGCAAACCTTAGTTTGGTGCAGATTTTCAATAAAACGCTATCAACTAGACATATATGTCCCTCTTCTTCTGAAAATAAGGAAAAAGTTGCTTGAAGAAGAGGAACTTGTGCCAATCGCCTTCAAAATTCGATGTAAATTTTTATGCAAAATCTACGCCAAAATTAAGCTTTTTTTTTTTTTTTTTTTTTTTTGTCTAATTTTTTATTTTTATGCTGGCGTGTTTCTCTTCCATTTAAATTCATTCATTACTTTAGAATTTTCTAATTTCTTTTTAATCAAATGTTTTTAATTTTTTGTTTTCTCTATGGTTAATGCTGTTAATCATGCTGCTGTTTTAAACAATGCTCAATGTTATAATCAAATCAGATTAAGTGATTGACTAATATGTTTTCGAGAAAACCATTATTTGATTAAAAAATTCTGATATGACCAGCTCATAAGCTCCCGATCATTTCATATTTCAAATAGTAACAAGTAAAGTGTCACCTCCGATTGATTATTTGTGAACAAAATTTAATTTGTTGTTTTAATCAATAGAAAGGCCTGTAATAAGAAATTTTTGATTATATTTTTATTAGGTATCGTTGGCTATGCGTAAAAACTTCCTCCCCCCTAAATCTATACCAACATAACAGGGGCAACATCGTATAATATTTATGGAACGCAAAGAAACAAAGTAATTTAAAAATTAAATAACCCAACATCCTGCTTAAGTTTTTTTCTCTAACACTCGTAAATTTATGCAGTCCGAGCTTTGGTCAATGTCAATAGATGTCCATAGTCCGTCCAAAATAATCCGTTTTTAATTTCACAAATATTCTTTTAGTCATAGACCTAACAAAATGTGTCATAAATTATGTTATTAAAAGGAGTAACAGGAATGGATGTTGTATTAAATAGGAAATAGAAATAAGTTCCAGTAAAAAGATAATAGTATCTCATTAATTCTTTTAGAGTTGATCGATTTATTACCATGTCTACACATTATATCGCCACCATTTCCGGACTCATAATCCCCTATTTTCAATTAAAACCTTTTTTTACTTCGATTTGCTGTCTACAGACAGCATGTATTTTGTCTTCTTGTTGCTTTACATTCCTTACTTTTCTTCGCGATTTGTAAATATCATTGTTTGCTTTTGAAGAACTCGTAATATATTGTGCATTTAAATGTTTTTTGAAAAAAAAAAAAACCTAGATTTTCAAAATGGAAAAATGGTTAAGGACTGACTAAACGGAGAAGTGTTCGATTCACAGCAATCCACTAGCACTAAGAGTATTGAAAAGAAAAGGAAAATTGTTTATAGAAAATATAAATGAAAGTCATTTATCATCTGGATTTACATGGAATGGAAATGAAATGGACCTCAACCTCAATGTGTTGTTTGCGGTGAACTGTTACCGAGCAAAGTATGAAATCATCGTTTCTAAGCCATCTTGAATCCAAGCCTGCCGGTTTACAGGATAAATTTGAAGAATATTTTAGAAAGAAATTATCGGAGTTCAAAAATAATAAAAATATTAATGAAAGGTTTTGTTATTTCAAGTGAAAAGGCTTTGGAAGCTAGTTACCTAGTAAACCTAAGAATTGCCAAGACTGGGCAGGTTCACACTATTGGAGGAAACTTTATACTATTACCAGCAGCTAAAGATAGTGTTTTAACATTATTCAACGACAAAGCGGCTAATGAACTTAATAATTTTCCGTTTTCAAATGATACGGTGAATCGACGAATTCATGAAATGGCAAATTCCGTAAAAGAGACACTTATTCAAAAAGTAAAACACAGTGAGTATTTCGCATTGCAATTGAATGAAAATACTGATATAACGAAGTTTGTTCAATTATTAGTTTACATACTTTCAAAGAAGATAAACGAATTGGCGAAGAGTATTTATTTTGTAAATATATCTTCATGATAGAGCAACTGCAAATGAAAATTTCAAAGTAATTGGTAATTTTATGTCTGAGAATGATATTCCTTGGAATAAGTGCATTGTCGTATGCAGTGACGGAGCTCCGACTTTAACAGAAAAAATATTCCGGGTGTTATTTTTCAAATAAAGAAAATCGCACCTGAAACTAAATTTACTCAGTGCTCCATTTACTGTGAAGCTTTAGTTGCCAAACCTATCCCCGAAAATTTGAAAATCATTTTGATGTAAACTGTGAAAATTGTTAATTTTATTAAAATCCTAGCCTTAAATTCAAGAATATTTATGATTTTATGCCAAGAGATGGGCGAGCATGAAACGCTTTTGTTACATTCCGAAGTAAGGTGGTTATCCAGGAGCAAAGTTTTAAATCGTCTTTTTGAACTTTAATCAGAAATTCAAATTTTCCTCTGGGATTCAAAATTCGAATTGCAGGATTGTTTATCTGGTGAATTATGGTTGGAACATTTAGTACATTTAGCTGATATTTTGGGAAAGTTAAATCAATTAAATTTAGTATTACAAGGACAAAGTGTTAAATTATTTACCATTAGAGATAAAATAAATGCAATGACAGACTAATTAGCATCCTACATTAAAATCATTGTTTTTCATTTATAAATAAGTTCAGTGTGTATTTTCCCGATGATTATGAAAAAGAAAATTCGATTAGAAATCCATTTCTTTCTAATCTACCTGAAATTTTACCGCTTGAAGAAAAAGAGCAAGCGGTTGAAATTTCCTGTGATAGAACTCTAACTGAAGATTTCAAAAATAACACACTTGTTAACTTTTGGCTGAACCGATAAAAAAAAACTTAAAGGCATTTCAAATAAAGGTATTAAATTTTTATTGCATTTTTGCACGACCTATTTGTGCGAATAAAGATTTTCTTGCATGTTATATTTGAAAGAAAAAATACAGAATTTAAATACAGAAAATTAAAAATGGATCCTAATTTACGGTTAAAAACTAAGTGAAATAATACCAGTCGTAAAGAAATTAATCTCTATTAAGGGGTCCAAATTTCGCACTAAATTTTATATTTAAAGCATTATAACTTAAATTTTGTAATTAAAATGGTAATGAATTTTTAATCTAATATTTTTATGTGTGCATATTTAATACAAATTTGCCAATATGTTGTGCAAATTGGTATGTATTTTTTTAATATTTCTATATGTATTAATTTCCTTTATGTATTTTTTTAATACTTCTATTGAGAAATTGAAAAATAATCATTGTAAAATGTACTAGTGTTACTAAAGTGTTTCAGTTTTTTTTCAGTCTTTTAAGGTTTTTGTTTAGATGGTACGCGTTAGTCAAAAGGTTGAGAATCACTCTCTAGATTATTTGGAAAGCTTCAGCTGCCATTTTTCTCAACATTTCTTTGTAAATTCTAATAAACCTTGAATTTTTTATTTTAATTTTATTTTTTAATAGTTAGTTTGTAGGAGAAGACATTAGCAGCTGATCCATGTCACATCGCTAGTGTCCCCCCATACTTGTGCCTACACTTATATGTATTAATGCTTTTGCGGCAGGGTGGCACTTAAAATACCTTCGAGCCGAAAGTCTTCTAAGACAGATAGATGGTAAAGAAGAAAAAGGAATAGGAAGTCCTTAATCTATTCCACAGGGTCTCATATAAAATTTGGATCAGATCTCAAACTCTTATTGTAATTTATAAGGGGGTAGGAATTTATATTTATTTTCACTAACCAGTTAATTTTATGCTTTCTTTCCTATAAGCCCTCATTCCCCTAATTGTTAATGCCAGAATATTTAAATTTGGTAGGGCGAGTGAAGAAATGCAAATTCTGCCATTAGGAGTAAATGTTTAAATAGTGAGTTGTAGAAGGAAAAAAAAAGCGTAGGTAAGCAATATACCTTTGTAGCGTGAGCTTCTGTTTCTGCATTTATTGCTGGTTGAAGCTATTACTATTACTTTGGTAACTGCTATTACTTTGTGTCCAAGAGACTTCGACGCGATTTTAGGTAATAGGATTATCTGAGTCCTGGGTAAAAGTTCACTGTTGGGTTAATATCTTTGAATTTTAATTCTTGTTAGTTGAATTACCGCCCGAGCCAGGCGTAGTACGTTAGCGTCAAGTCGACGCATTGTGAATATTTAAAGAATTTAATAAAGGATTCTCTTAACCCTTTTCCTATCTGGTTCCTACACTTACATCAGACATGACTCTGAAACTGAAAGTTGAGTAACTAGACATTACAAGGGACCCAGCGACTTAGCCACGATCACACTCATACAGCTTATACAGAAACTAATCCGAGATCAAGAAATAACAGCTACAACAAATTTTCAAATCTTGTTGCTGGCTTCTCTGTATTTCAGTGATTTAACAGTACTTAACCTTGTAGAGCCATTAGGTTATTATGAAGCAGCAGACATGAAAAATAAGCAACGCCTTCGCCGGGAATCGAACCACGGACCTCTCGGTTACGCGTCGAGCATGCAGACCACTACACCACGAAGGCATGCGAAGAAGGCGGGAGAAATACCTCATATACTCCTCCTTTTAAAGGGCGACTGGGGTTTTGGGGACCCAATCGCCAAATTGCGGTGGTGGAGAATCATCATCCACCACCTTTTTTAGTTCGGGCGCCAGTGTAGAGCCATTAATTTATTATGAAGCAGCAGACATGAAAAATAAGCAACGCCTTCGCCGGGAATCGAACCACGGACCTCTCGGTTACGCGTCGAGCATGCAGACCACTACACCACGAAGGCATGCGAAGAAGGCGGGAGAAATACCTCATAACCTCCCTAATCGGTGCCGTAGTTAGCGATACTGGCTGCCTTATTACTAGGTCCCGGATTCGAAACCCGAAGAAAGCTTGGATGCTTGTAAAGTATAGTGTCTTTGCTGCATGGGCTTTTAGCCGAAAGTTTTCTGTCTGGATTCGGTGGTAGGAGAAGAAAAGTGAAAGATTTTTAGACCCCTCTCTTACTCTCTTTCAAAATTGGGATGGAGCTGAACAAAGTTATGCCATCATTTACGAAGTGATCAAGGCCCATACCAGCAACAGACATTATCCTATGCTCCTTGCCAAGATAAAGTTCGTAGACTTGTTCGAAAGTTGCTGTCTAGTAAATGACAACAATTAGAGTAGCTGGTTTTGACAGAGCAAGAGGTTCTGGTGGGTTAAAACTTAACTATTTGATTCGAAAACTACGTAAATTAATGTCATACGATGAGTAAAGTGTCCTAATTTGGTTCCCAATCTCACATGCATAAGCGTGGAAATATATTAATCATCGGAGTCAGAATATAAATGTTTAGCATATTTCACAAACGAAAACGAAAGGCTGCTATAAGGTTTCAAATTAATTAATACATGTATTAAATTTAGAAAAACCATCGTTTATGTGTTTAATTTTAAAACTTGTAGTAAGTTAGAGATTTTTCCAGAACTCCCATAAATTGCGTGTCGGAATTGATATCATATAAATCAATGACTTATAAGGGTAACAAAACTTAGCTGTCCGTAATTAATAAATTAATTTTAAAATCACGAAAAAATATATTACATATTTTAAAAACTGTTTTATTGTGTAGATCTATAAAATAATGTTTCATAGATCGCGCAGAAAAATATAAGTATATGTTTCAGTTATGTTACAATCAGCAAACGTAACAGAATACATCAGAATGGATGTGCAAGGTATAACAAGTATTTTTTTACTTTCCTACTTATCTGGATCAACCTGCCTTCACATGAATAATTGATATCATTGTTTCATTTTTCATAGGTCATAACTGACCACTATGTATTCCAAAATACAAGTATCTAATCTATTATCTAATCTGATGATTAAATATCTGATATATATTAAATTATACACATTTTTTTCTGCATTTCACTTAAACTTATTTCTCCGAATTTCATTAGAGATATATTTCTCATTTAATTAATTCAGTTCTTAATTCGCGGCAAGGCAAAAAAAAACATAAACCTCAAGAGCAACTTTATCAAAAATTGTAAAATGTAGAAATACATAAAACACCAAGTAGTGTTAAAAACACAATTTTTGCAATTAAAATTAGAATTTCTACGTCGAAACAAGCAATTCGGCCAGCGTGCAAAAAGATAGACATTTGGTCCTACTCGGGAAAAAGGCAATGAAGTTGGTGCACAAATAGACTTAATTCAATATTCCACTAAAAGTTTCAAATGTAAACAAATGGCGACCTGGTTAGGCTTAACACGACTTTTAAATTGTTGAGAATTCTACAGCTATTGCATGCAGATTAACTAAGCACATAAAAACCTTTACCATAACATAAGAACAACATAACTCAATCACTTTTAAAGCAAAAGATGCACAATTTACCAGCATATAAGAATAAAAATAATGAGCGCCGGGTAACAGAGTGGGTATGTAACATATATAGAGAGAGACAGACCGAGACAAATAGATAGATAGATAGATAGATAGATAGATAGATATAGAAAGAGATTTATATGCATTTGATGCGGCTGATTACAACTAAAAAGGGAGAAGCACAACTACATGTTATAGCAACCCCCTATACGAAATTTCAGCTTTCTAAGGCTATTCATTTTTGAGTTAGGGGAGATATTTACATTCGTACGTACAGACAGACGTCACGAAAAAAAATCTTTTCTAAATCCATTTTACAATCCATTTTGGAAAAAAGAGATCTTTATTTTGTCCGCATATAGAGATGTCATGCAAAAACGAAACATCGTTGAAGTGGATTCGAGAGGGGTCAAAATGATACTTTCTTTGAAATATAATACCTGAACATTTTGGGGATTACAATACTTGCTTTACTTCGTACAAGGAAGTAAAAATTAAATGAAAATAATAAGAAATTTTACAAATTTATTTTACAATTTTTTTTACAATTTATTTACAATTTTATTCTGTACATAACTTATGGAATTCGATATATGCTTTATTAATTATGGCAATAAATTTTAAAGCATTATAATCCCAACATTCCATTGTCCCCTAAGATCACGTTACTATAGCTAATGTAAACAAACAAGGTCATTCTTCCTCTTCTTTTCTTGTGGAATGTATTACATTTATATCAGTTAGGTATATTATTAAATTCTAAAGAAATATAAGCTATTTAAGAAATATACTTATTGCTTAGAAGTAATTATTTATTGATTAAATTCGAAAGTAAACATACAAAAATTCTGAAAGCTTTCAGATTTTACATTACGCCCAAAGGGACATTTTTGACCTTTTATGTGTTACCTTTATTTATTAAATGTTCTTTGCCCATAAACTATAAAATTCAATTCAACAGCAATATCGCAAAATAATTTTAAAATGATCATACATTTAGAATTTCCAGTACACAGTCTCGCAAGCTGGAAATAATGTTTTTTGTTTTTCCCGTACAGTTTTGCCACTACTCGCTTTGAAATCGTTTAATCAAAAATTCGTTGAAGTGTTAAAAAATATGAAGTCGATAATAAAAAAAATTTCAATTCCAAATTAGGGCTTCCAGATGCACATATTCGGTGAAAGATCACGTTATTCAAAATTGGATGACTCTAGGTACCGTTATTTTATCACAATGGGAAAAACGTATATACATTTATGCAGATTCCTTATTATTTAATTTCTTTAAATATAACACAGGGCGATAAAATTTGGTGGCAACAATTTGAAAAGTGAACCGACGTTAAAGTATTCAACGCAAAATTTCAAAACGAAATTAATAGCCCTTCTAGACTAAAGCCCTTTGGGCTAATAAATTAAAAATCTTATGTTTTGCGGAATGGCAGTACACAGAGACTTAGTTTATGAGTGAGACTCGTGGAAGATCAATTAAACGCCTTATATTTCGCGCAAGGGCATCACGAGCCAAGGAGAATAGATATGCCCTGGGTAACGTAAAGTGATACAATGTAACAAATGTAACAATCCAGACATTTGGAGTTTGCTTAGGACGTCATCGAAAATCGTGTAATATGAGATACATCGACATTAACAAGTTGGAGAAAAAGTTATCAAGATATTGCATATTTTTCAGTTCATAATGCATAAAAAGTTAAAATGATGTTAATGTTCATATAATATTCATTTTTTGTATAATGGTTCTTCTTGGAAGTTTATTCTTCACAGTGTTCATCATCGTAATGACAATGACATTTACTTGAGAGATCACGCAATGACAATACTGAAATTTTAACTACGTTCAATATTTAATTTAGCACGGTAAATAAGGAACTTGGCAAAACTAGAAACTTTTCCACTGAAATGAAACCTCTGTAATTAAAACCGACATGTTTCGAATTAATTCTTCGAAGACTTTACACTGTATTTACGAATTCGTGTTCGAGTATGTTACCTCTTTTTAGCTATTCTTTCAGCAGATTATGGTGTTTAACTGCTTTATATTCTCTGAGCATTTCTGTTCTTTGAAGATTTCCCTCTTTTAATTTCCTTCATTCTAGTCCAAATCTCCTTGATTATTTCTCTCATCACTTCCTAGGAATCAATTTGCTTTTTTTAAAAATACTTATGTCTTTCCTTTCCAGATTCTAGCTGTCAATGCTGACTGGTTTGTCTGTATGTTTGTTTGCTTGTTTATTCTGACATATTTCCGAGAAATGGTATGATGATTATTATCATCACGACGTCAGACGATCACCAAGTGTTGAATGAACCTTTAATGATTCTTTTAGTTCTTTGTTTTCATTGTTGCATTTCTATTGTTGGAAACATAGTTGTTATTGAGAGCACCGTGAAAAAGGCAAAAGGTATGACACTGGAAATACCTATCTTTCAAAATGGCTGTTTAGTTTTCTCCAAAATATGAATGGGTGTTTATTTATCTCCAAAATATGATTGAAACTGAGATTTGGTCACTGAATTTTCATTTCAATTGAGGCCAATTTTCGAACTACTTATTGAACCATCAGTCACACTTCATGAAATATATCCATCTCTGTTATTAAATAATAAAGAATCCTCTATATATATTTTTCTTACATTGTGGGAAAATGTGAACACATAGAGCCACTCAGTTTGTAAGGTTTTAGTTAAACTAACCAAGTTTTATTTTAACTTTCTATCTCCTCTCTGTTTCAACTTCCCGTCAGAAGAAGCGCGCGTTTTCAGCTTATGCTAATTTGAAGTACAGCGAAGTACTATTTAAACCAGAGGTAGAAACCTCCCAATGTGAGAGAGCTTTAGTCTCAGATCACGGTCAGTCTGCTCAACGTTCGCCTGACCAGCTAGCAGTTAAAATTTGTAAGCCATAGTGCTTGCTACGTGATTGCATATTGAAGCAATTTGAAGTGCGCTAGTATTAGTATATCTTGCTACGCACCCTTTTAGGTAGAGGCCAAACTCCGCGATTTGCTCGGCGAAGCAAAGTCTAATTTAATTTCTATTTAGGTATTTATTTAAATTTATTTGTTTGTTAAGTTCGACCCAAGTGTAGTCTTCTACTTCTGTATCCCTCCCGAGTTGGGAAGTGTGTAAATAATAGTGATTTAATAAAAGAGGATTTCAAATCCCTTTCAAGTGCAGTTATTCTCCAACTCAGCATCTACACAAGAACATAGCGTATTATCCGCTCACTGTTCCCGTTCAGGACTTGAGACTTGAGGATAAGGACCCTATTGAAGACTTTACCATGTTTCCTAAGAACATGCACAGAACACTCAGTCCTGATAAGTTTTACACACGCGTAATCCTCCACCCAAACATATTCACTTTGAAGCCTAAATTTGAATCTCCAATTCGATTTTATTAGCCCAAAGAGGCAATTTGTCCGGAAGGGCTATTAATTTCGTTTCGGCATTTTGCGTTAGTTCACTATAAACGGTATTTCACTTTTCAGATTGTTGTCACCAAATATTAGAACCTTGCATTATATTCAAAGAAATTAAATGATGAAGAATCTGCATGAAAGTATGCATGTTTGTCGCACAGTGAAAAAAACAGCGGTACCTAGAGACATCCAATTTTGAGTAACATAGTCCTCCACTCGAATATGGGCATCTGGAAGCCCAAATTTAGAATTTGGAATTTGTTTTATTATTTGTTTCATATTCTGTAAAATTTTAACAAATTTTTTATTAATAAACTCAACGATTTCAGAGCAAGCAATGGCAACATTGTACGAAAAAAAAGTTATCTCCAGCGCTCGAGACTGTGTATCGGAATTTTAAAGATATGCTCTTTTTAAGTATTTTGTGATATTGCTGAACTGAATTTATAGTTTTGAGAGCGAAGAACATGACATTTACACACAAAATGTTAAGAAAACACCCCTTTGGGCGCAATATAAAATCTAAAAGCTTCCTGATTTCTTTCATTTCATATATTGTGCAAACTTAATGGAACTTTGATTAATAAAATAAAGCGATCTGAAAGCAATGTATTGCCATTCGGCAAAGATGTTTATATTTAAAATTTAATCAAAAAAGTCAATAAATAAATATATTGCCACTTGCCGAAATAAAATATTGTTATATTCCATAAACCAGTGTGCTGCCATTCGGAAAAGCGTAAAATATTAAATTTTCTTTTAATATTCAATCTCTTTACTACTGATTAACAAACAGAGCGATTTAAAAGAAATAAACACAGTTCTTCATGTCTGTTATTAGTGATTACAAGTTGGACCAGCAAAATGACGCTAGATGGACTCATTAAAATAATTACATAATTGTTCTTTTTCATAATAACTACGAGTATTTTAAGCTACGCAAACAGCTGCTAAAAGAAATAGAAAAAGGAGTTGATTGGTTGGTTAGCTGGAGAGTGCTTTGTGTTTTGGATTATTTTGTTTTAGTTTATTATGGGAAAGCACGCTAGGGCAATCTGCGTAATGGAAGGGATGTCTTCGTGGAGGTCTTTATAAGAGAAACTTTACACATACACATTACACATGGAGAAACCACGAAAATACTCATGTGGCCAGCCCGTTCGTCTATATTCGAACCCAGGTCGGAGCTATCAGTATCGAGCGATTTTTACTACTCGGACGCTGGTGGGCCCTTTGTGTTTTGGAAGAGATGCTTTTAAGAGTAGCTTTCTAAAGGAAACTCGCTTGGATTATGTTGGAGGAGCCTGAGAAAAACCCATGCAGCTAACTTTGTAATGCCTATCTTGATTTCTTAATAAGCTAGCTAGCTCACTTACAATCTAATTAAGATGCTGCGTATATCCTACGAAGTCAATTTCCGTCATTAAAATTCCTAAATTCTTAAAACAAACAGATATGGAATAGATATGGAATAAACTTATTCAGCTTCATTAGTTGTGAAGGTTAAATTAAAATTATACAACACGAAATTCTAGTCACTTAGAACTGGCTGAAACGCAAGCTTCCTTCAAACTCTTATAAATTCGAGTAATTTAATTTAGATAATTAGATTCCAGTAATTTAGATAATTAGATTCGAGTAATTTAGATAATTAGATTCGAGTAACTTTTTAATTAGATTCGAGTAATTTAATTAGATAATTCGAGTAATTAATTTAGATTATTTGAGTAATTTAAATTAAAAGATGTCAGAAACATCGCCTAGCACCGCGACAGTGATTCAGACTTCTCACTTACGAACCCAAATCTCTCCTTACGATATTATATTTAGTTGAAGACTAGTGTTGGAGCTTCCAACGGAGAGACGCTGAGAAAAAATACAGTGTTGCTGGAACTACCGAAACTCTCACATACAGCTTGGGCAACTGTTCTAACTTTATAGTAAAATGCTTGCCACTGAAATCTACATAAATTCTGGAATGAGCGGATCTCATGACGGAAAGAGGTAAAAAGGAAAGATGTAAATTAAATAACATTTAGTTACAAAACTTAAACATAGATGCCACTACCTATTCTCCAGAAACTGAACCTGGAACAAATTATACGAATTCAGCTGTTTTAACTATTCGACCACCCACAAGCCATTAGAGAAAAATGAGAATAACCAGGATGATAGAAGGGTGGCTAAGGCCATTGATAACAGTTAGTTCGCCCTTATTTTGACTGCAGATAAGTAATTTAAATGTCTCCAAACTCCAAGGGTCTCCAAATTACGGCCCGCAAGCACTATCAATCTAGCCCGCCAAATGGTAAATAAAATACTATTTATTTTAAATGATTTTATAGAATTTTAAATAAGCAAAGTAACAAGCACATTAATTATTTTATATAACAACCAGTTTGTAAATGTAATGGCCTGTTATGTGCGTTTTCTATAAAGCATATTTTAAACATTTTACAACCGTATCTAAATTTATAATAAGCGAAATACAGTAACACTTCATTAAAAAATGCGTCACTTGTACTTTTTCCGAGAACAAAGGTTTTATTCGTTATCTTTACCTACTTTCATGTTAATATTCTAGGTTTGTTGATAGAAATTTTCAACAGCGATTTTGTTTAAACATTAATTCTTGTTCAGTATGTGATGCAATTTATTTTAGTTTTGGATATTTTTTCCCCACAAAACTTGCCTAAAATATGAAATACCTACCAGCGAATGTTTCCACCTTGTAGGGACATTAGGATTTTTGATGCTGAGAGACGTGAAAAATGAGCAATGCCCTACCCGGGACTCGAATCTCGGACCTCTCGAATACATGCCGAGTGGGCTGACCATTACACCACAAGGGCATGCTAAGAAGATGGGAGAAATACCTTATAACCTGATTAAAATGTAAACAATCTGCGCTGATAAATTGCTATAAAGGTAGGTAAATACACTTAAAAGTAAAGTTACACTACAAACGGAAGAAATCTCTGATATTCTGGGACAAGAAAATTTTTGCCCATATTTAAGAAATTTATGTTAGGTGAAATTGCATTAAAGTCTAAAAAACAAGATCCAATCTCAAAAATCAGGCTGCCTTGTTTAAAAACGTCTACATTCACATCACCGTAGTTACGATGAACTAACTAGGTCTTAGCCCTCGTAGGTTCGAGAAACAACCGATAGTTCCCTCAGGCTAAACCTTTTGGAGATCCTTGATCCAAATAGTAGTAGTGAGGTCTCGGTAAATTAGAAGGATGTTTTATAAAATTAATGAAATTTAGTTTCTTATTGATAAGTCTTTACAAAGGTACCCCTTACGAGGAATATAATGTATTCTATGCAGTTATTAATTTCTTTAATTCGCTGATTCTTGAGTTTTTCTAGAATCGCCCTTAAACTGTTTACCATAATTCCTAAGCTTTACGGATGGAGAAATATTTTACCTTATGGTGAATATGAGGCCTTTCAATTTAAAAGCCATTTTATATTGTTTTTCCTTGCTTCCAAAATTTTTCCTATTCTTGACTTCAAAACTTTTTAAAGTATATATAAGTAAAGACATAAAGTAAGTAATTTAGAGCCAATTTTTCCCAAAGACCAAAAACTAAAATTTATAAGTAATGCATTTCAAATAATCCTATCCTTTGGATAATATTCTCTTTGTTTAAAGATAAAATTTTGATTTGAATTTTTCCCTAAAGCTATTGTTTCACTTACGTTTTCAATTCTTTGAATGCAATTCTCTTTATTGAAAGGTAAAACAAAATTAATTAGAATTTATTTTGTTTTTTTCCTTGCTTTAGTAAGAGGCTAGAATTTTCGAATGAACTATTATAATTAAAATACATCGAAATAGTTCATTGGCTAATTCTGGATGCAGAAATCAAAGATTTTTGTGGAAGAGAGGTTTCAATTTATTTCAGTGTTCCTCCTCCTGACGAAGTGGCATTGAAGTTGAATGAATTCCTCATCTATTATGTTCTTTTTTCTTTAAATTTTATCGGTTTTTTTTAATTAGATCGAATTTGATTTTCTGCATCGTGTAATTATATATATACTTTTAAATTATTAGTTTCTTACATATATAATGTTGTTACAAAAACACTGCCTTCTAGAGAAAATGTGACACAACGTAAAATGATTATAAAAAGTCCAACATAAGGTAATCAAGTTCGTAATAAATGATTTAATCTTTTGAAAATGCGCATTTTATTACTCAGCTGTTTTGCGTAAGCAACTAAGGGGAATTTAAAATACACTCACGTTTGTGAAAATTGCAACACCAAGAAGGAATCGTCATAATTGAATGCAATTTAATACACAGTTGAGTGGTAGTGGTACAAATAAATGATTAAATGTTCAAAGCAAACAAACAAGAACAAGAGATCAGAATCAGTATTTTGTGTGGCCACCACGCGCCGCAATAAGTGCTGCTACACGACGTGGCATGGAGTCAAACAAAGTTTGAATGTCTGACTGAGGAAGAGCATTCCATATCGTTTGTACGCGTACCCAAAGTTCGTCTGCAGACGCAACAGGACGAGGATCACGAGCAAGACGCCGACCAATGACATCCCACACATGTTCAATTGGCGACATATCCGGGGAACACGCAGGCCAAGGAAGAAGCTGTACCTGCTGCGCTGCAAAGAAGGATTTAACAATCCGAGCAGTATGAGGGCGGGCATTGTCCTGTTGAAATACAGCGCCTGGCAAGCTTTGAAGGAAGGGAACAGCTTCGGGCTGTAGAACTTCACGGATATACCGGTTGCTGTTCAGATTGCCCACAATTCGTAGCAATTGAGATCGTCTATGATATGCTATGGCGCCCCAGACCATAACTCCGGGTGTTCGTCCACTGTGGCGTTCGATAATGCACTCCGGAAGGTGGCGTTCACCGGCATAGCGTCTGACACGAATGCGGCCATCATGGTACCACAAATTAAAGCGGGATTCGTCAGAAAACACGACATGCTGCCAATCAGCACGCCAGTCTCTATGCTGATTGGCCCATTGTAGCCGCAGGCGGCGATGGTCGTGCGTTAGGGGGATCCTGTATAAAGGAGTCCGTGCGCGCAGTCCACACTGCAGCAGACGTCTACGAATTGATGAAGCACACAATGAAACACCTGTAGCTATTGACCACAGTGCTGCCAATTGTCTAGAGGAAGCTGTACGGTCCGTCCGCGCCATGCGGACCAGGTGTCTATCATCGCGAGCTGACGTCACATTTCGGGGTCCACTCCCGGATTTCCGAGTTGTCCGACACTCGTCCGTCCACTGCTTCCAAACGCGCATCACTGTGCTGCTGTTACGCTGCACACGAGAGGCTACTGCACGATACGACAATCCAGCTTCGCGAAGGCCGATGATTCTCCCTCGTTCAAACTCTGTAAGTTGTTCAAATCTCGCTCTCTTTCGTCGACGAGGCATAAGTACAGATTGAGTTAACGTTTACCACTAGCAGATAACCACCGATAACCATACACGCCTCGCTACAGCCGCCTATTTATTCGGATCCATCAGCCGTTCAGAGGGCTCTGCTCAGCATACGCATGCGCTACGGATTTGCAATTCTAATCATTTGCATATCATGCGCTACTTTGCATTTCCTGAAAATTTCAGCTCACTCGCGTAAGTCCTTCGTGGTGTTGCAATTTTCACAAACGTGAGTGTATATTTATACGAATTTTTATTTTAAAGATTCTGCTCATTCAATTTTTAGTCAAACTCGAAACGATCTTGCATAAAACATAACGGAAATCTGTTTTATGCAGTATTTAGAACAAAATGTGTTTCATACTTGATTGATATATAATAATTTAAAAAGCGATGTTTACACTAGCATATAAGAGTATAGAAATAAAATGTTAAAAGAGATAGATTAATGTTATAATAATAAGCGTATTCTAGAAATTATCGGGGCTTGAATGTCTGACTTCAATTTACTGCTTCATAACACGTAAGGACTTTTTAGCAAATCTGAGGTGATTTTTTATTTCAATTTAGTTTTAAAAATGTGTAAATTTATTAAAAGTTATTGCTATTTAAAACAGGTAATTAAGACATTTGAAACATGAAAGAAATCGCTAATTTCACTAAATGCATAATATATATTAAAATTTAATTAGGCAAGCTGCGTAAATCTAATTTCCAAACACGAGAGAGAAACACTAAACTCGTGGCTCTGTCTTCATCATTGAAATGTGATTTTAGCAAAGGATTTATCGAAGCAAAATAAGGTATATGGTGCTTGAAATCTGTATAATAAATGCAAATTTATAGAAAAGACTTTGATACTTTGAAACAGAGAAATTGAAAAAAATTGCAGCAGTGTTTTATAAGTCTAATGCAAAACGTATTTATCCGCAAATATCTAAACATTTATTCATTTAGCAACAAAAAAGGGGGCTAAATTTCCTTTACTACATTTAATTTTTTCTTCCTTTTTAAAGCAAATTCATTCTAATTTTCCATAAAATATCACCAATGGCAGACAAATTGTGTTGCAATTCGATGTACCTGACTGATCATTTCGATAGCTCATGCGTACGGTTTCTTTCATGCTTGAATTCCTCATTTTTAACGAATGTAGACAAACAATAAAAAATAACGATAAAAAGTTCACATTAAACTATTACAGTATCAAAGATGATAATCACTAACTGAAGCTTATAATCGAGACCTCTTAAGCTTACGATTGGCTGCTGACTGAATGAAATGATGCGTCATCTGTGGGTATAGTGCGCTAACATTTGAAATGAAAATTTGCTGGAACACAGGGAAAAATAAATATATAAATAAACTCATGACTGAAAACAGCCATTCGGAGAGGTAGCAGATAAGGGAAAGTTTACATTATGTAAATGCATTCAAACAAAGATTACCTAAAAATGCGTTTAATTCAATAGTCTATTAAGAGAGCATGCAAAGAGCTTACTAACACTTTTCTGTCTAGTACTTAAAAGTGTCACTAGATGGCAGCACTAGAATTACAACGAATATTAACAGACGGACGTTTTGAAAAAAATACGAGAATAGTGAAATGAATACAAAGAGATGAGACTAGTGAAATAAATACAAACAAGACAATTCACTTGCAACATAATTTTTGTAATAAAATCAATTGTTTTTATAGCATTTCGATTAATTTCGCACGTTCAGATGCCTCTATTTGTTCTCAGATCTTTAGTCTATTCTTTGAGACTAAAAATGTCCGTAATATTTTATGTATTAAGAGATATATTCTAAATTCCATTTGTATCAAAGGGAACAATAATAATTTTGAATTCTGATCATTGCTTCAGAGGGTAATTACATTAAAAATTTCTTTTTTAGATGTCTATCGGTATAATTTTATACACCTGAAGCTATTTCCACTGATAATTGAACGAGATCTCTTATATGACATACAAATATTTCAATAGATTACAAATATTTGCACTTATGTTCGTGTCATTAAATGAACTCTTTTAAATACTATGCCCGAATTTTGTATAAACATTTTATTCAACTTCTTCGCATTGCAATATTTTGCATTTTCAAAATTTCGTTATTTTTTCTGCTAAATACATTAAAAATTGCAGCTGTAATTTTTAAATTCTGTCGCTCATTGTGATATTTATTGCATTATTGTTTTCAGGAATAAACTAACGAAACAATTAAGATCTTTTCGTTCAGTAATAATGAAAGAAATAAAAAATAAAGAAAACTTCACATTCGCTTAACATTATCCCATAAATATTTAATAATCTGTCAAAAAATACAAAAAAAAAATTATTCTTTTTTCTTTGGATCATCAGAAAGCAGAAATCAAAAGAAAATAATTTTATACGAAACATCAGAAAAAGAAGATATACTCCAAAGATGGTTATAATTCTTTAATTCTTCCAGAAAGGAAGTGCTCTCCTTTAATGATATTTAGCTATGATGAATCAAAAGCATTCAGGCCCGCTAGCAGCCGAGTGGTAAAATCGTTGAATACTGGTCCCAACTTGGGCTCGATTTCAAGCGAACGAGCTGGTTGGATGAGCGTTTTAGTCGTTTACTTCATGTGTAGCATGTACCCCAGCCAGATTCCCTTTGAAAGTTCTTCACGGAGTCATTCCTTCACTTAGGCAGATAGCCCTAGTATGCTTTGCCAAAATCAGTCTGCAAGGTTTATCCTAAGTTTATTAATAATTATTTTAAGTTTTGTATCTTTCCTATCTTATTCTAATTTCAGCTTACAATTTTCTGCCAGAATGTAAATTCAGAAACGCAGTAAATGCAAATGAGAAAGAGTACTATTTAAGTCAATGTTTCACTGACTTCTAGAGAGAGAGTCTGATTCCCTGACTAGCACGCGTTTGTCTTTGGCTAATTTCTCTCTTAGTTACTACACTCAGCCATACCTTAGGCCCTTGCTTGGCTTCGCCGATTTAATTAATACTTAGGGGCCAACTAGTTAGATTTCTGATAGCTTCGGCTATACCTTTCAGATAGCTTAGTTAAGCTAGTTTAGTTTAATTTAAATTTATTATTTTTTAAGTTCAAGCCCGAGTGGAGGCTTTGTGTAAAGTTCCAAGTAGGAACTGATTGTAAATATTCTGAAAAATGAAGGGTTGTGAACACTTCTTCAGTCTTATGTGCTTTGTTCACACACTTAAGCGATTATTCGCTTGTTAGTGTTCGTGGGGTTCTAAGTTAGAACTTTAGAATTAAATAAGTAAAACCTCACAAGTCAAACGAATCAGAAAATTTAACGCGTATTATTTAGCGTTAGTTTATAATACCTTCAACCGTTCATTAATATTTTAATCAGCACATAATTCTGATGGTTTTGAAAAGAAAGTAATGCAGTAGTTTTTTTTTTTTAATTTATGGCCCACGAACCTATATTTGTATATATATATATAAAGTGTTTGTATATATATATATATTTGGCCCATTTTAGAAACCTAACGATGTTGTACAATATTTAACTGAACTATCGCCAATTACTCCGATCTCCATTTGATTTTTCTTATCAATGCACATTACCCAGCTAGCACCAGAACGTTCAAAGAAGTTTCAACGCAAGTGTTTCACATGCACGTCAGGAAAACGTTTAAACGTTTTAAATCATACCTTTATGTTGCACTTCTAAAATTGACAATAGCACGTCCAATACAGATGTCAGTAGCACTTTTACGTAACCTACAAAGAAAGTTCTACCAAGACATTCTAAATGACTTCTATGCATTACAGTTTTATAATGTGCAAAAGAACGTCAGATACTGCAGTGTCAATGGTACTGTCATATAACGTGCGAAGAATATGCTATTAAAAAAGCCGGTACAGCATTCTACAAGAAAATTCTGAAATTCGTTTGCTTTAAATATTGTTACTAGTAGCATTTTTGCTAACATAAAGAGGATATATTACAAAAGAACACATATAACATATCACAAAACTGCAGATTTTCATGGAAGAGTTTTTGCCTTTTCAATCTAGTTTTATATGATTTTCGTAAATTTCTGTCAGTAACACATTTTAAAACAAACACGTAACAAGTTTACTGTATTTATACAATATCTGAAATATTTAATCTTGCTATTAAATGCAGAGTATTAAAACTAAAATTAGATGAAAAATAAGCAACGTTATTAATCGGAGAATCGTTATATCACCACAGGAAATTTGACATTTATTCGAACAACGTACTTAACCAACAAACACTAGTGCCGTGAATGGATGACATGGTATGAATGCCACTGCAATCCTATTTCATGCAAAGATCTCACGCCACTTTAATAGCACTACTGCTGCATGTTTCATTAGGTCAAAATCTGGCTGTTCAAATGGGAAATGAAACCAAAATTCAGTTTTTCCTAAACTTCCAGCCTTAAATACTCTTATATATTATAAAAATGAAAAAAACGATGATTTCAGTGAATGCAGTTAGTGTTATTTCCCAGTTCCAGCTAGTTATCATAGTTAATAACAACAAAGAACAAGAATTGTGCTTTATTACTTTTAAGTCGCTTGTTTGCTAATCAATAACAGACAGATTCAATTTGAACGAAAAATGAAATAACTTACTCTTTGCAAACCGTCACTATACTGCAGCATGGAAGATAAAAATATTTTATTTCAGAAAATGGCAACACATTTTTTAAAAATATTCAAGTTTGTTGATTAAATTTGTAAAATCTTACTCTATCTTATACACACTAAAATCTTACAAACATGTCACACTTTGCTGAATAGCAACATATTTTATATACATATCGCTGAGTTTTCTGATTAATTTGAAACATAAATATCTTAGTGGCTTCAAAATTTTATTGTATGTCACACCAAACATGAAATACATTTTTTTTAATTTGGGTACTAACGTATTATCCCGTCGACCGGAGAAGTAGCACGATTTAGCACCAAAATTATGGATGACCATCTGCTTTAGAATCGCACAATAACGATTGGCGAACGACGACAGGCAACCGTTGCCGTAATTTCCGCTAAGATCGACAAGATAATACGTTAAGCGCCAAAATTTAAAATTAAAAATTCGAGCTTCGAGATGCACATGTTCGGATGCAGGACTACATATGTTCAAAATTAAGTGCCTTCGTTTTCCCAGAATGTGAGGAACATACACACAGATTCTTCATTACTTAATAATAATATATATGACATGTAGAAGACTTGACTTTTCCGGAAGAAATTTAAGATATTTTCTTCTGCTTGATTTAATAAAATGCCATTGGATTTCTTTGCTCTGTCTTCGGTAACAGAACAGGTCCTTCCTGTAACAAAATGTTGTCGTAGACATTTTCCTGAATAGAATGCCTTCTGAATCGAGATTTGATGCAGTGTTCATGATGTTGCAGATAAGAGCAGGCGAGTACTGAGCACATCTTTTTCTTTTAATCTTTAATTTTCTACTGGATCATTTCTTTTATATTGGATATGAAGATCATTGCATACCCTTGGATTACTTTGTAGATATTCAAAAGGTAATCTTGAAAGGAATTTCTCCTTCTTTATCACGTGCTTCCGTGGTGTAATTAGAAGCACGTCCGGCTGGTAATCGGCAGGTCTGGAATTCGAATGCCGGCCAGGTCATCGCTGATTTTTCATGCTTCCTGCTCTTCAATATAATAATGATTCTGCAATCTAACTTCCGTAATTAAATTACGATCACAGGCTGCTAAATACTGCTGTAGGCGAAATGATGCCAAGTGATACTGAGTACGAACGCATATTATTCTTTCTAGTATGTTCATCAACATTACTATTTAATGGATTGGATTATTTAAATTTAGACGAAGCAAATGAGATACAGCTGCTGAGTTTCATCGTAGCTTCAAGTGTGGGGTCCTCAGCCGATTGAATCCTAGAGCCTTGTTCCACCATTTCTGAAGGAAACTTTCGGCTCAGAAGATTTTTAAATACTAACATGTCGCAAAGAATTTTACTGTCACAAACATTCTTGCCTTACCTGGGATTCAAAACCGTACCCAATGGAGAGAAGGTTTGTTAGACTCTGCTAAGTATATCATCTCAGACAGCTATATTCTATGAATAGCGTCATCTGTGCAATCTTCTAGTATAAACGCCGTATTACACAGATAATTTGTTTACAATAGCATCGTGGCAGACCTATGGGCGTGTGGCTAAACTGAATACTGGTAGCTTACGCTACGGTGAGAACAATGTATCAAAAATATCATCAAATCTGCTTCACACTTACATTCTTTCAAGCCACCGATCAGTTCCAGCTTCGGAATAATTCACTAATAGATTGAAAACATATCAATGAATTATTGAATACTAATATCTTTTCAACATATTGTAATGTTCTCCTCACTTGTATTCTATTAACTAAGTGTTGAGGAATTTAGTGAACTACTGAGTGAATAGTCGCTTAAGTCCAAAAATAGAAACGCAAACTCAAGAAGGGTTAATTACCCTTTATTGCTCAAAATAAAAAATTCATAGATGGCCCCCTTTTGAGCGCGTACAACAAAGCCTCCACTTGGGCTTAACTTAAAAAGTAATAAATAAGAACTAGCTAATGACTAACTAAAGAGATTTACCCGAAGCTAACACAAATTCTAAACTAGTTGGCCCGTAATATTATAAGGTATTTCTCCCGCCTTCCTAGCATGCCTTCGTGGTGTAGTGGTCAGCACGCTCGGCGCGTCTTCGAGAGGTCCGTGGTCCTAGTCCCGGTGAGGGCATTGCTCATTTTTCACATCTCTTGCTTTAAAAAAATAGCTAATGTCTCCACAGTGGCGCTCGAACTAAAAAAGGTGGTGAATGATGATTTTTCACCACTACGATTTGGCGATTGGGTCCCCTAATCCCCAGTTGCCCTTTAAAAGGGAGATTATATGAGGTATTTCTCCCGCCTTCTACGCATGCCTACGTAGTGGTCAGCACGCTATTCGCGTATTCGAGAGGTCTGGGGAGTTACGGGGAGGGCATTGCTAATTTTTCAAGATTCCTGCTTCGAAATAACCTTATGTCTCCACAATGTTAAATTAGCTAGCGGAGTAATCAAAAGGCACGTAATATGGCCTAGCGTAGTAATAGTTAGAGAGACGTAGTCAAAAGGCCAACGCGCACTAATCAGGAATCCTAACTCTCTCTCTCGAAGTCAGTGGAACTTTGACTAAATACTACTCTACTTCTCATTTGCATTTAACGCGATTCTAAAAGGAATTGTAAGCTGAAGCTAGAAGAGATAGGAAAGGTGCATAAACTTAAAATAACTGTTATAAAATTAAAATATACCTTACAATATTGATTATTAAAATTAAGAAAAATTTAAATACAGAGAAAATGTAATTACATTTTTAAAACCGCTCTACTTTGAAATAAATTGGAGTCCGAGATAAGACGCTGAAGCGTTTCCTTAAAGAATTACATGATGTATGAAAAAAAAGTCATTTGAATTTTTATTTTAAGAAATATAGAGTGTTACAATTAAAAATTAAACGATTGACTGTGTAATAGATATTTATTGAAGTTGAATGGTATTTATTTACGGGTATTTTATGAGTAATACTAACGCTATGTTTACAAGTAGTAATAACTCTACTTTCTGTTTCACTATGGGAGGGCATTAGAATATTAGATGATGTCTAAGAACGGTTTTTATTGAGACAGATATTTGAATAATTTAATAGAAATGATACTAAATATTCTGATAAAGAATTTTAACAAGAATTCAAAACCATTGAGTCATACAGTCATATATAAAAACGAAAGAAACCAAAAGTGAACAAAATTCAGATGAATCTAATAACATTTAGTAAAGAAATAAGATTCAGACTGTCAAAAGAAAATTTAAGCTCCTAAAGTTGGAATTAAGAAAATTTAATAGACTGATAAAAACTGGTTATTTGCGTTTTCTTTGAGGTAAAATGAGATTTAAAACAATTCATGAAAAACAGGAAAGGAACTGTGAAGAAAATATCAGTACCTGCTACAGGCTGCTGATCCTGTATCTAAGGGTAGAGATCTTCTAGAGAATTTTCATACCTACTTTTGGAAACTGTACAGACTACTAATCCTGGATTTAGAGCTAGATCTTTTTTAGAAAATTTTCCCCCATTTTTTTGAAAACTCTAGAGACCACTGATCCTGGATCTAAAGCTAGAGAACTTGTAGAGAATTTTGTCACCTACTACTACAGACTACTGATCATGCACTTAAAACTGGAGATTTTGTAGAGAATTTTTACATCTAACTTTTGGAATTTGTAGAGACCACTGATCCTGTATCTAAAGTTAGAGATAATATGCCAGCTGCCGAGCGGTAAAGTCGTTGAACAGCGGTAGTTCGGTCCGAATTCGAATCGCGCCAATGTGCTGGTTACATAGCGTTTTCATGGTTTTCCCCATATGTAAAGTGTATACAAGTCGTTTTTTCTCAAAACGTCCTCAACAAAGGCATTCCTCTTTTTAGGCAAATAGCCCTCGTATGCTTTGCTACAACCAAATAAATCAAAAACCGAACTAAGGCTACAGATCTTGTAAAATGTTTTCCACCTACTTTTGGAAACTGTACAGACTACTAATCTTGGATCTAAAGCTAGAGATCCTGTAGAGAATTCCCCCCTTCTTTTGAAAACTGTAACAAAGCCATCAGATGTATCAAAGATAGGCTGAGGTACAATAATCTTTTAACAGAGATTATGTAAAGTATGTAAGAGAACTATTTTTAGTAACGGAATGTATTGATTCTAAAAATTTCTGTGTTCAGACTAAATGATAAAATAGAACTGCACTGACGTACGCTAGAAGTTTGAAAGGTTGCAACTAAAAATATGCTACTGTATTATATCCTTCTGTTGAAGTTTGTTTTCTCACTCGTATTTTGAGAACGTAGGGAAGAAACTTACGTTAGGCTGACAAAGTTTCCGCAATTAATAAATTACAGCAATCAGTGTCACTTCTGAGAAAGAAAACAGAAAAGAAACAGAAATAGAAACAGAAAAGAATGCATACGATGAAAAAGCAGAAATTAAAGGACGTACAGAGGCTGTTCGCACATTTTTAGACGATTTTGGTAAGCGGTAATAAAACTCGTTTGCTGCAAAAGAAGTAATTGCAATTGTACTATGTTAGTCAAAATTATCGTCTGTGGCTTGAAAGTTTTGTTTTTATTCAAAATGGCGAATTTAGCAAAGCAGTTGTTCGAAGGCTACATTGACGCTCTTTTCGAAGAGAAATATGCATACTCCGTTATCCCCAAAACGATGTGAGAGTCATGGTTTTGTGATATTTAAAGTGTCGATAGGTAATATCATCAACAAGAAAGGAAAAAAACGTCAAATTGGAGCCTCAAGTGGGACAAAAATTCCAAACAAGTATCCAAGGAAAAAACGGACATCTTCGACTATTGCAAAGGTACGTTGTTTAATGTTAAAAAAAATCCACCTAGTCAAAGGACAGTTGCAAAATCATTAAAATGCTCGGTGTCCACTGTAAAAAAAATGACAAACGTTGATTTAAATATTAATAAAGCGAAAAAACGCAATGTGCGTCGTCTTCTTCCAAAGCATATCGCTCGACGCAGGACACGCTGCAGAATTCTATATGAGAAACACTTATCCAAAGAAAAATGGAAAACAATTGTCACAATAGATGAAGCATGGGTGTATTTAAATGAATGTAACAAAAAAAGAGCCATTTATTATCACAAAAGGGGAGAAAAAAATTTCAGTACATGGTTCAAAGAATCGAAAGAAAGTTTTTCTAAGGGATTTATGATCGTTGCTGGTTTTTCTTATAATGGCAAGTTAAAAATAAAGAGAGTGCAAAAAAATGTCAAGATTAACTCCAAATACTATCAGGAACATATTTTATCTCCAATTTTTCTGAATGAAATACCGTCGCTTTACCCACAGTGTCATTCATCTGTGAGACTCCATCAGGACAAAACTAGCAGTCACACATCAAAATCCACTGTAAATTTCCTAAAAGAAATGGAACAAAAAACTGGTATCAAGGCCATACCGCTCACTGATATCCCTACTAAATCTCCCGATGTGTCACTTATGGAGTTTTGTGCTTTCGGACTTTTAAAAACTGCATTATCCAAACGTTGTCCCAAAACCCTAACGGGACTCTGGAAAGCTGTTCGGGAGGAATGGGATAGAATACCTCTTCTGACACTTCAAAAGGCGTTATTATCCTGGAAATTGCGATGTCGAAAGATAGTTCAGAATAAGGGATGTCAAATAGAACATTTAAAACAAAAGAGTTTTCTGTAATTTAGTTTTGGGAATACAATATACATCGTCTAAAAAATGTGCGAACAGGCTCTGTACTTTGAACGAATTAAGTAACGGGCCCAAACTTCGAAAGAACGAAGATAAGAAAGTAAGAAAATCCAATTGATTAGATCCAATTGATCGTTTTGATTTATTGCCGTATCCAAAGTATTATAAAATGTCTGCCACACTTCAGCATTTCCAAAATTTATCAGTCATAATTTTTGGCAACTTAACACTCTAATCAGAGCTTTTATTAGCAACACCAGAAATAATACGTACATTACAATTATCATGAGAAGACACACTAGAAACTAGTGAACTGTTGACATTTCCTTTTTCTTTTAATAATTTTATGGCTCTGAATTTCCATTTTGTCATCTTTTCTTCGTATTCCAGGGCACTTTCAATTGCAGTTTTAATGTCGTTTGCATCAGTTAAATTTTCAATTTTTTCAACTAATTGTTTCAAATAAAAATGCTTTTACTTTTAATATTTCTAATTGTTCTTCTGTATCTTCAATCTTACAAGAAGCAATTAAACATGCAATGGAACCTGTTACTTTAACTGTGGCAGAACGATTAACTTTTCTTTGTTTTTTAAATTTTAAGAATTCTTCTTCAACCATTTTTATAATGTTATAAGGTAGCCTTTTTATCATGTCTTCGTCGTGTAATGGTCAGCATACTCGGCGCGTATTTCGAGAGGTTCGTGGTTCGAGTACCGGCGAGGGCACTGCTCATTCTTCCCATCTCCTACTACAAAATAGTGTAATAACTGTACAGTGGCGCCGGAACTAAAAGGGTAGTGGATGATGATTCCCCACCACCAGGATTTGGCGATTGGATCCCCTAATCCCCAGTTGCCCTTTAAAAGGGGGAGTATATAAGGTATGATAAATAAAATATATATTTGTTATCTAGCGTGAACCATAAGTCGCGAAACTCAAATTCTTAGAAACTGTCTAAATTTCGAAATAGCTATTAATAGCAAATTGATTCATCGGAAAGCAATATTATGATGTTACAAGTAGTTTAAGGTATTTTTTCCCTCCTTTTGCATGCCTTCGTGGTGTAGTGGCCAACGCGCTCGACGCGTATTCGAGAGGTTCGAGTCGCGACGAAGGTATCGCTCATTTTTCATCTCTTCTGCTTTCAAATGCCTAATGTCTCTACAATGTACAAACTTCAGTTTTCAACAACATAAATTAAACAAAATTCTTTTTATCTTTTCTGATGAATCACTTCACTAATATATTCGTAATCCTATTCGTCATAAATTAAAAATGCATCCCTCTTTTAACACTACTGTTGTACGGGTTCTAGATGTATTTAACGTGAACGTGATTTGGGCATTTTCATGTAGAATACGTACGAATAGGACAAACACTTTATCATAACACGAACAAAACAAATATACTTTACATAAAATTAGTAACATAATATTACTCTGGCATACAGCGCATAACATCTCTTACCGTGACATTCATTTCTTGTTCTACAATCTCGACAATGTATCACGTGAAAGAGAGACGAAAACGCCCGCCGTAAATGCCGTCTAAAAAAATAAAACATAAAGCCTTTGATTCCCATGTTATAAAAATTGATTGATATATTTAATATTTAAAAATTCATATCACATTCAGATGCTGTTGACAGATTGTAGGGCGAAAAGCTTGAGTCACTAAACATGAAATAGCAATTTAGAAAAGGCTTCCGATATTAATAGATTAAGCGGTAAGCATTGGTATGCAGCTTGTCCTGAAAAGTATTGAATAATCTAATGTTTTTCAGATAAGAGATTTTATTTGCAGAATCTTATGGAATTAGTGTACAGAGCAGGACAGTAACACACTTCATTAATGGCACATGGTCAAAGTACCTTAAATGACGAAAATATTCATGTTTGGCAATGTCATATTTAAATGATAATAATAATCATTAATTTTCGAAAAATAACGAAATCTAACTTTTACTTCAATCTCCCGGCTCTTTTAGGAAATTTTAAACTCGTTATGAAAATATGGAATTATAAAAAGTTTGATTCCTCTATGAGAAAAACTGAGCCGGGATACTCAAATTCAAAATTGGCAAGAGTGATGCCATTTTCAGTTTGCCTTGAGAAATCGGTTGATTAAGTTAGAATAATCCAATGAAATAAATTTAAACAAATTACAACAATATATATATATAT
>KK114896.1:784132-801404 GCA_000611955.2 Stegodyphus mimosarum | reverse complement strand
ATGTATATATATGTTAAATTTAATAAGCCATGCAAAGAAATCATGTGCTACCTATATAAGATTATTTTTCCTTTCAATCACAAAACTATTTAGCTTGTTTAAGTTATACACATTTTCTTAATTTGAACTCTACCTGTCAGGACTGAGTGTTCGGTGCATATTCTTGGTGAACATCTTCGTGAAAACTTAAAGTCCTGATCTTGAACAGGGAGCTGAATGCAGCTATGTTTTTTGATAGAATACTGTGGTTATTAGTTGGAGAAAAATCCTCTTTTATTAAATCACTATTATTTACAAACCACTTCCCAACTCGGGAAGGATACAGAAAGTAAAAGACCACACTTGGGTCTAAATTGCACAATCAGATAAATTTAAAACTGAAGCTAAATAGAAATTCAATAGTCGTTGCTCACAGAGCTTATAACGCGAGGTTGGCCTCTAACTAAATGGTGCGTAGCAAGATTTACTAATACTGACGCACTTGGATTTATTTCGATAAGCAATCACGTAAAGCGCTATGGCTTAGAATTCAACTGCTAGCTAGTCAAGTGAACGTCGAATAGAGTGAGGGTGATCTGAGACTAAAAGCTCTCTCACACTGAGAGGTTCTACCTCTTGCTTAAATAGTCGTTGGTTCCACTCTAGCATAAGCTGAAAACGCACGCTTCTAACGGGAAGTTGAAAATGAGAAGGGATAGAAAGATTTTAATTAAAATAAAACTTTGTTAGTTTAACTAAAACCTTACATACCTAGCATTTTTTTTTTCATCGTTAAGTTAATTTTACGGAACGCAATTTTGCCGTGAGCATAATTCATTAACGACATTCAGCAAGTTAAACTGCAAGCCGATATATATTTCATATTCCGTATTTAATTGCTAAATAATAACATGCTTTTGTGCATTAAAAAAGTAAAATACTTTCAGACATATTTCTTCACTACAGCCATTTTCAGAACATTATTAAAAATAGTTCTTTTATTAAAGGAATTGTACCATGAGCTGCATTGTTCACTAGCATACATTGAATAATTTATACTGTATATAATACCCATAATTAGGATTTACAATATAAAAATTAGTAAAGGTTCAACGATGGAGATGTTCAGAGATGGCTGAACGGAATATTTAATATTGATATTTATTTTAAACAAATAAAAACTTATAAAATTCTAATAAATTCGGAGAAAAGAAAATATACTTCGTCTACTGCTAATTTCATAAACATAAAGAATTCATTAAAAAAAGATATTTATTCGTGTAAAGAAACTATAAGAACGATGGATTATCTGCACTAGCTCTGCAGAAACATTAGATTTTTACTTAAAGGTCATACGCTGAAATTGATTCAGGAGAAAATTTTCTAATTTCATCAAGACAAGATAATCGTATCATTTCAATCTCTACTGGATGATAAGATATTAATAAGAGCTAAAATAGAGATCTTCTAGAGAAAGGACAGTCGAAAGTTTAGATTTCCAGTAATTCTCACAGGAGGAATTAAAAACACAAATAAAGTTTAAGAAGGAACAAAATTTAAAATAAAAATTTAAGAACATGTTAAGAGGAGTTAAAAGCTTTAAAATGTGCTAAAGCTATGAAACAAAACCAGCAGCAGTTCAAACACTACAACTAGTCTGTAAGGTCTGAGTCATCTGCCTTGCCCGCCAGTAGACTTGTAAATATTTCCTGTTAAACATGAACAGCTTTTAATATGTTTTGCACCACTAAATCCGGTATCGCATGCAACCCAGTTTAGGATTAAAAATAAATCAAAATCTATACAGTAATTCGATAAAGAATTATGTTCCGTATTTAAACGGAAAAATTAAGCAATTCCTGAGACACTAAGAATTTTATCTAATAATTGCACCCTGCTCTTTTCTCTGGTTTGTTATATTTTTTAATAATTTTTGTCCGTAATGATAATCAATAATAATATTCTCTTAAAAGTGACCGCACAATTATCATTACTCTCACTACTAAAAATCGGTTGTCTCATTACCGTACATACCACAGTATGAGAGCATTGCCTGAAGAATAATACTATTGCGTTTAGTTTTAAAAATTCCTCGTCCTAAATCATGAACGAAAATACTGAGAGAATAATTCTGTATTCTCGAATGCCGACATACTGTTCACTGCGTAGAAAAAGTGTGGTTGATGTTCCCGGTTTAAGTTAATCCACTTTGATGTAAAGCCAGTGCTGTAACTGGACGAAAAAGTAACAGTCTGTGTATTTTTCCAAATCACACAAGTTAATTTGAACTTTTACATCTTTGAGGTCAGAAGAGGGCATGGATATTTATTTTTGTATGAGCCATTTGTCGGGCTTTATATACAAAGGTAGTTAGCTCTCTGTCCACTGAAGCATTTGTAAAAAGTCTAAAAGATCATAATCAAAAGAGGAAACGGAATGTGATGGTACTATTTTTGTAGGGACTAAGAATCTTTTCCAGAAAATCGATTGAAAAGAGGCAAAAAAGAAAATCCTAACTAAGAACACTAAAAGGCAATTCAGCCGTCTTACTTCGACTTAATGGATAAGAAGCGGGAAAGGCTGATTAGAATGCAAAAAGTAAGTTGAGTAGCATTTTGGGATGGAAAGCCTCGATCTCGAAGAATTATTTACTGCGTTATATGATGAAAGTATTATCAACATTTAAAACCTGTGATTACAGATGTATTATTTGAAGACACAGAAGATTTAATTATTTTGTTTCCAAACATGTTCGTTTGAGAAGCAATGTAAAAAAATTCTATGATTGGATAAGACTGCCTTAATGCAACAGAGGTGAATATATATTGGAAAAATCTCGGATAATATAAAAAAAAAGAAAGAAAATAAAAGAAAGGACGAAATTCAGAGTTGAATACTTATACCAGCTTACAAATTCCAAGAAAACTGGTAAAACAAAAGAAAGATAAAATTAGGAGAAATACTTTCGGTTGAGCTGCATGCAGGGAATCATGGACATGTTCGTGCTGTCAACGCGAAAATTGTTGACCTCTTTAGTTTTACGTTAGATAAAGGCAATCTGAAGCAGATGAGAATCACTTACCTACGGTTACCTGGTACCCTCGATTTTAGGTAGAATAGTTCCATTTAAACGTTCAGTCTCTGATGATCTGACAGGAAAAGAGGAAAAATTTCTCTTTGGTGAGGACTTTCCAATTTTTCTCATTATCGGTTTGCACTGTTTGCAACTGAAGCACCTCATACCAGCAAACAAGAAGGGTCATAATAGAATCCTTACAGAGCGTGAAGATCAGTCTGAAGAGAAGATTGTTATCGGAGTGTATTTTTAGTAGCAGCTCATTTATACACAAGTAAACTAGTGTCTCTGCAAATTTCCTCCAAAAGTGGGAGATAAAACGAAAAGTTTAAAGACTTGGCTTGTGATGTTGAGTACATTATCATCGTACTCATATGCGGGATATTTTAACGAAATTGCGACAACTTAGCTCTGTAGACAGCCTTGAATTAGGTAGTGAGCTCGCGTAAAAAAGTATTAAATGCTGCTTTTTACTTTTGAATTGTAACTGGTAGCAAAAGGACTGATGACCTGAGCTACTTAAAAATTGCAAATACATAATATGAATGGTATAATGTGTGCTTCGTCTTCGCAATGGGAAAAAAAATTTGGGTTGAAAGCATATCAGTAACAAGATCTCAGAAAGACTTTTGGCAAATCACTAACAAATATCCTTCATTCACTCCAGTAATCTAAGCTACAGAATGTCACATTAAAAGAAGGAGGAACATACAAGATTATATAAAATTTACTATAAAATGCTTTAAATTTAATGTCATGAGAAGTAATAAAATTTTATTTTTGCATTATAGAGAGTGGGGTACATTCAAAGCATAGGTACAGTGAAGCACCTTTGGATAAATTTTCCTTTTTTTTTTTTTTTCTAACCCCTAAATTTCAGGTAGTGCAGAAAAAAATCATAAACAGTCAGAAACTTTGCGGTCGAGCTTTGAATATTGCTTCTAGAATGCATAGAGCCTCTCATTACATTTTATTATGCCTGATATCAATATCCTGTTCAATTTATTAAATATAATATGTACATTTTTGAGTCGTAGAGTAACTTTTATTGGGTTTATAAATTTCATTCGCTAAGAATGGCAATAGTAAGGGTGAATATGGCATGCAGTTACTCTCGCATGTGTTGGATTTGGATATAATTTCCTTTTAGGAATTACTGAGAAGTATATTTATTACATTAAATAGATATATTTATAAAATGACGTCTGTAACAGATGATGCGAAAAAGAAAGCGGAGGAATTAAAAGAGAAAGCAAATGAACATTTCAAAAGTGAGCATTTACAATTTTGTTAGGTAACCGGCATGTCGAGCAGACTGTAATTCTGATACGGTTGTGTGCCGGTGCCGAAAATCCTTGAAATAATGTATTTATTTCTAATTTTGCACAGAAATTTGTAGTTTTTATTTCGTTTGAAGTAGTATATCGTATTTTTAATCAAAGTGTAATATCATATTTCTTCTGTTACATCATTATTTTTTTACGAAAAATATTACTTTCTATTAAAATTACTTCATTTTTCACATTCATATTTGCAGTTCATACATTAATTTAAACGTAGTTTCATGCACTTCTAATTTATTCAAAAATAGCATTTACAAGTGGTATTTTTAAGTGTTTCTATAAAATGAAATTTAAGTATCTGTTGTATTAGTTAACTAATTTATCGATTGAAAACTTTTACGTTAATGTACTTTTTATTTTTGTACATTCTTTATTCATTAGCAAATACTTAAAACATATTTAAAATGGAAATGCAACTGTTTTATGGGAAGCACTCTATCATTGAGGTCCTGAAGTTCCTTTATCCATACAATTTTCGCTGTTTAATACATATGTGTGAAGTGAAAAAATCTTACATTTTGATTCTTAGAGGAAGCATTATTATACCTCAATGTTGATTAAGAAATCCCACCAAACATGAAAGTTAACGGAGATATCACCAATCTTCCAGTAGTTTAAATGAGCAGAACTGTTTAATTAGATAATAAAGAGATACAAATTATGGATATAGCAAATAGAAAACTTAAATCGCTTACCATAATTTTTCATATTATATTACCATAATCCATTTTTTAAAGTCACATGTTGTGGCCATTTTTTTTTTTCTCAGATGCTTCCAGCCAAGTCTTTAAACTTTTCGTTTTATCTCCCACTGTAATGTAAAAAATACTGCATTGATTTATGCAGTCCCAAATGTTAATTATTTTTGCTTTTGTGTACAAAGTAAAGAAAGTATTTTAATCATAAAAAATTTCAGAATTCAGCAGAACTATCCATTTTGGCTTTTTTAAGAATCCATGTGACCGTATTTTGTGTATCATCTGTATGTACGGACGGAATAAAGGACTATTCCAAAATGGATTTTTTATGACATCTGTACATACATATGTATCTCACAGAATTAAAAAATTATGAGCCAGAGATTATTGAAATTTTTTATATGGGACTGGTGTAACATCTAGTTGTGCATCTCCCTTTTTTATAGTAATTGCAAAAAGGACACTTTACTCAAAGGGTTCTTTGAATATTTTGCATGACTGTAAAATGGTTAGCTGTAGAATGTGGAAATTTTGTATGTGGGACTGCTATAATATCTAGTTATGCACCTTTCTGACTCTACTTCCTTGTACGAAGTACTGGAATTATTGTAATTTTGAAAAATTTAAGGTTTTTAACTAATATACCTATTTGGACTAGTTGTATTGTGATGTCTGTACATGTGTATTGTCACGTAACTCAAAACCGATTCACCATAAAATTTTAAAATTTTGTACTATATAATATCTAGTTGTACACTTTCCTTTTCTGGTTGCAATTGGCAGTGCAAAAAGGGTACATTACTCGAAGGATTTTTATCCAGTAAAAACATGTTACAAATATAAATTAAAAATTTAGTAGCTTTTTCCAGTGTTCTGTTTTTGTTTTCATTTTGTTGATGGTTATGTAATAATAATTTTAAAAAGCTTAGTATTAGACAGATAAAAGGGTCCTCTTCTGTTACCAGGATTGGATTCAGAAATGTATGTATGTGCATGGGTGTATACATTCTCAACATATGTACAAACATATATGCATGTACACTGCACAAAAAAAAAATGGGACAGTTCCATATCTTGTGTTCTACTGGGCCGATAGACGAAATTCAAATTGCATTTTTCATGTCTCGAAAGTGGATATGGAAAAAAATTGGCATGTCATTTTAAAAAAAAAAAGTTTGATTTTGTGTCAAAATATCTATCAGCCCAGTAGAACGGGAGATATAAAATTACCCTTTTTTTTTTGCTCAGTGTTCATATTAATAGTTTGCCTTCCAGGTGAATTTTTCAATTTTTCATTAAAATAACTCGTAGAGGATTTGTAAGATCTCATTTTTAGAGTGTAGGATCTGTTTCAACTTCCTTTCAGGCAGGAAGCAATTTTTGTCTGCTTCCACTTGAGTGTGTGCACTCATACGTTTCCTCAGCATGATGGTATGCGGAAATCACTTTTAAGTTCTTTACGATGGACCTTATGAAATTTTAAATTTAAATGAACTGAAAATTAGAGATGAAACATGTAATTCTCTTTGGATAGGTGAAGCAACAGACATTTCAAATGTTGCACAATTGATTAGTTTTCTCAGTCATCAGTGACATTCATCAGTGACATTCATAAAGATAGATTATTTTCAAAGAATATGCTAACTCATATAACTGGAGAACAAGTTTTTGATATTCTAAACGAGTACATCCATGAGTTATGAACCTGATTAGGAAAAGTATGTAGATATTTCTTTGAATAGGGCTTGTGTGTATAGTAGAGCGCATAGAGGCATTATAGCTAAAGTTGTAGCACCTAATGTTCCTTGGACACATTGTTTAATTCACAAGCAGGCTTTTGGGGGGCAGGGGCTTGGCAGCTAAATTTGAAACCATGTTAGAAGATTGCACTAAGATAATTAACTTTATCAAGGCAAAGTCTCTGAACAGAAAATATTTTCATTGCTTTTTAAAGACACATGATGGCTGAGCACAAACAGTTTCCTCATTCTGAAGTTACTGTATTTCATGGGATAAGGTACTCATAAGGCTGTTTGAATTAAGACCAGAGGGAAGGGCTGTTATTTGTAAATAAAATTACTAAAGATATTACATTATTTCTTGACATGTGGCTTGTACATCTGCATATCTTTCACGTGTATTCTCAAATAGAAATTAACTAAATCTTTGACAACAAGAAAATTATTTTAGTGTTCTCAATATCATGAGAAAATAAAGAAGTTGAGAGGAAGCCTGGTTTGTGGTGTAATTATGTGAAATGGAAATGCTTCTCCATTTCCAATCTTAGAATCATTTTTAATCATCTTTTTTAGGTTACAGTTTGAAATGCATTTTCCAAATGGTAAAACCAATTTTCATGGGTTCTAATCCTTTCCTTCGCTGTATTTAAAATAGCAAACTTCATTGAATAAAAAAGAGCGGTAAAACTGCATATTACGGGCCAGTTTGGCGCATTTTTTAAAAGTCACCAAATCGGTTATTTTCACGCGTTTTAGAATATCACAAACTCATCATATCACCATATTAGATGGTTGCGAATTTGAATGAATCCTGTAAATGTGCAAAAAATTGATCATGTAAACATGCAAAAATATCTAAAACAGAAGTGCAAGCAAAACAATGATAAAGTATTTGAAAGTGTATAACTATGTATTTTATGGTATCAACAATATTAAAACTTTTCATAATATATACCATTTTTAAGACAGTAGCAAAATGGAGTAAATGTTTTAGCACGAAATTTGAGAAATTATAATAAGCAGTAAATGAGCAATAAATGACCGGAAAGCATTGATTCATATTTAATCTAAAACTTGCAAAAACTTCTAAATGCGGAAGAAAAAAATAATAAAATTAAAAATTTCGATCTACTGAAACATGAGCAATAGTATAGTAAGGGAAAAAAAAAAGGTGGTTAAATAATTTTTATTTATAATAAATAGTAGAAACTCGCATTTGTTTATATCCACACTAAAATGTAACAGTACAATGGAGATGAAATTCAAAATGGCATGCTCATTCAACACCGACTCTACGGCTCATTTCAACCGTGTACTTAACCACATATAACGGACACACACCTCCATTCACACAAATCTGTCGCATCATAATTTCAAGTAATTTCATACTAATAAGTAAAATCCACACATGCAAGTCTTTCGATGTCAGCCATTTTGCTCACAATTTGCTAGAAGCACAGTGAAATGGCGAAAATTCAAAAAGCCGACTTAAATGCTATAAACTGTAACCTTAAATCCTATTTGCATGACGCCAAGAGGTTACCAGATTTGGCGCAATTTAGCTTCATTTGGCGACTGGCCCGTAATCTGCAGTCTAACCAAAAGAGCAATTAATTGAACTCGCAAATGACATCAGACTTGAAGTAAATTTCCAAACAGAAGGTGTGGTTGGCTTTGAGACTTTATTAACAGAGAAAATAGAATATCATAAACTATACACTGGTGCTTAAAAATTGTAATTCATTTTGCTTCAGCATGAGAAAGGGTTTTAATACTAACTGAAATAAAAACAAAGCACCAAAAAGAATTTGATGTATATGCTGATCTCAGATTTAAACTTACCAGCATGCATCTAAGCAAATGAGAATTCTGTGAGGATTAGCAGGTCCATTTATCTCTTCAGTACAAATATTTAATTAATTTTTAGTTAATGAGATAAAATTATCCAAATTCTAATAGCCTTGAATTATTAAAAATGAATGTTTTCTTAATCACTTATGGCCAATATAAAATTACATAAACTTAAATTGTATGTTAAACATATAAGTATATTTGTAACATATGTTAAAGAAATGCTCTGGAAGGAGACAAGAGTAAGGTGGTCTGCAGTGTATTCCAATTTATAAAATTAGTCCCCAGTTGAAAAAAGTTTGAATAATGTTACCGTATGATGTAATGGGATCTCATGTTTTTGTAATGAAGTTCTCTTTTCCTTTTAAAGTTGCTGAAAGGATGTAGTGTACAAGTAAGTCAGAGATAAATACAAAAGTATAAAACAAACATCTATACTTTTAAAAATCTATGCACATTTGTTTGTGTGCGACATCGTCTCCTCCGGAATGGCGGTGTTTGGAAGTTATGTTGAGTTTTAAAAGAGGTACCTCCAAATTTAGAAAAATTTGTGGGAAGCCAGTTCAACCTTTCTTATCGTTTTATGATTTTACTTAGCTCAGATATTAATTAAAAACTGAAAATGCAAATTTTCACACTCATTTTTCAGAGTTGCAACAATCTCATGCACTGGAGATAAAAATGCTTTATTTTGAAAAGTGTTGCCACTGCTTGCTTTCAAATCGTAGAGTCTGTTAATAAAAAATTTGCAAATTTTATAAAATATGAAATAAAAATAGCATTGCCAAGCATTAAACATATTATTATATAAGGTCCTATTCTGATGATGAAGAAAGCACACGATCGCATGTGAAGTTATTGTACATCCTTTGTCAGAAAAGTTCCAGACAATTTTTTTTTTTAAATTTCTGAGTTTGCAGTACTGAAAAGGAACAAATGTTGTTTTTATGTTACCTGGTATGTATTCTTACTTGACATGACCTTGGCCTTGTTTTCCTGCAAACTTACTAGGTGGCAGGGCTGTGCTTAGCAACACATTGTTTGGATTGTTGCCGCATTCGTTAAGGTCACACAATGGATGCTGATTGTGAGCAAAGAGTGAACATTAAGTTCTGCCTTAAGTTTGCGAAAACCTCGCCGACGAGTTACTTTCAAGAAGTCATGATTTTGAGTGGCACAAAAGGTTTCGTGAAGGCAGAGATTTAGTGGAAGACAATTCCAGAGCTGATACCGATGCCTGGAGCATGTAAGGCAGTTATTGCAAGACCATTGTGTAACCAGGGCTGTGGAGTCGGAATTGAAGTTACGCTGACTTTTTGGGTAAAAGGAGTCAAACTGGAGTCTCTAAAAACACATCCGCTCCGACTCCAATTTTTGTTGGATAGTTTCAATTTGAAATAAAATTAAAGTGAATTAAAAAAAATTACTGGAAAACTGAGTTATTACTTTTATTTATGACTATATACATTAATAAATAGTTGTTTCCTATTTTATTGACATCTCAATAAATAAATAAGGGAGGAGAATGGATGTGATACTAGCCATTATTGATTATTTAGTTAAAAATCTCCTTGACAAATTTAGATAAGCAGAAAGAACTCCCAAAATTGTTTTAGTTTACAAAATTAAAAATTATTGGCTGAGATACAATGTAAATGATCGCATCATTTGTGTTTTGTAAGAATCAAGTGAGAAGGATTAATTTTGGAATGATGCAATTCAGAGTGATTTTTCATAATCAATTACTGTTTTTAAGATGAAAAAAGGAAATAAATGAATTAAGAGTTAAGGGGCTGTTGAAAATTAATATATATATACATAACTTATATGTTTATCTACCTATCTATAATTTATATGGCCCACCAGCGGCCGAGCGGTAAAGACGCTGAACACTGGTAGTTCGGTCCGAGGTTCGAATCCCGCGAACGGGCTGGCTGCATGGGCGTTTTCGTGGTTTTCCCCATGTGTAACGTGTATACGAGCCAGTTTCCCTTAGAAAGTCCTCCACGAAGGCATCCCTCCCCTTAGGCAGATAGCCCTCGTGTGCTTTGCCATAATTGAGTAACCTAACCTAACCTATAATTTATATGTTAATCTCTCTCTATATATATTTATATATAGTCATGTTTATCTCTCTATATATTTATATATAGTCAGATAATTTCAATTTTATTGTTTATTTTTTATTTCTATTCTTTTAGATAAAGAATTTGATAAAGCTATAGAAATGTATACTCAAGCCATTGAGCACAATCCTAATGTAGCAGCATACTATGGAAATCGTAGTTTTGCTTATTTAAAAACTGAATGTTTTGGTTATGCTTTGAGAGATGCTTCAAAAGCAATTGAACTTGATGAGACCTATGTGAAGGTATGTTTGTTTTTTTGAAGGTATTTAAAAACTTAATTGTTATTTTAATAAATATATAATGGTTCTTTCTGAATTTATTTTATATATTAGCTTGTGTATAATAGCAGATTAGTTTTATATTTTGTATTGAAAATTATCATCAGTCGAGAAACATTATTTATTATGTATTTATTTTACTAGGAATTTTGCTACTTTGCTGTAAACTGTTCTTCAATATAGAATTAGTAAGGGTCTCTCTCCTTTCTGTAACAGAATGTATTAAGACTAAACATAAACTCAAGAATACTTGAGTTATTTAAAATGTTAACTTTACCACTAGTGAATTTGTAGTTTCTACAATTTCTAATTTTTCTAGTATTAGAGTTTTAAAATTATATGTGTTTTGTTCGCATTTAGTTCATACTAAGAATTACATTTTAAATTGTGTAGTATATTAATAAGAATAGTTCATGAACATAATGTCTTCTATAGAGAGCACAGGTTTTGATTTGCATGTCAGTTTTTCATACCAGGGAAAGCTTCTCCAAGGATAAATGTGTCATAACTGTGGAAACTCATTACAAAGATGTAGAGTACTATGCAGACGTATGTAAACATAGCATATCTTTGGATGTAACAATGTTTCTGTTGAAGTAACACTTATACAGTTGATAAAGAAGTTTGAGGGAAAATCACCCAGACGAAATGAAATGGATGGAATACAGTGGTGCAGGGCAATATGGATGTAAATTTAAGTTGCTTACAACAGTTGGGAATGTTGATATCCTCATTGCAACCAGTACTGACAAAAGTTATGTATGTGCAGCCATACAACATTCAGTTAATGGAACAACTTAAACCAGAAGACCATCAGGAATATAAAATATTCTCCAAGTCAGTTCTGATGAAACAAGTAGAGTATGGTATTTTTTATAAAACAGTTATAATGTTCAGTGGCAAAGTACATTTTCATTTATGTAGGTTTCTGAACAGACAAAATTACCACATTTGGAGTCTACATTCCTTAACCAATATTTGATGTGGTTTGGAAACAAGAGATATGACAATACCATTCTTTTTTGAAGACATCGTTGAAATACAGTTATGGTAAATGATGATGGTTATTGTGGTGTGGTCACTATTGTTTGACTGTCTTACCTTTGACCATGAGCACTGCACCATTTGCACCGATTTATTCTTAAAATGGGGTGGATAGAATCGTATCGTAGGGATTTTTTCCGTTTTACTTTTTCCCTGTTTATTTCCACAGCATTCGAAGGGCACAGATGTAAGAAGACAAAATTACTTTTAAATAGTGTGAGCTGATATGCTGATCATCATTTATTATTAGCTGCTTTATTAAATTGTGTTTAATATTAAGTATTTATGTATATATTCTTAAAAATACAAGTGTTTTCTAAAATTAGTTTTGAAGTATAACATTGTTTTATAAAAAAAATAAGTAAATTTTATTATAATTATTCATTATTTATGATTTTCATTATTATTACAATGAATTCTAATAATTTAATAATTATATAGCAATAATAATTATTATAATTACGTTGTAATTAATAATCTTTTTTATCTTGGAACTGCGATCTATCTGCATTATTACACACTGAAAAAAATTTCCCATTAATTATAATGATTATACAGTGATAATTATTATGTTTATTGAGTAATTATAGTAATTATAATAACTATATTAAATAAATATTACACCTCTTCGATTTTTGCGCTGAAAGCTATGTGCGGTATTACATGTAGTGGGGAGCTAAAAAAGGAAATTTTTTACCTCAGTACTTATTATTCTGTATCACAGTCACTACACATATCCAAGTTGTCTTCCTCTTCATTCGAGGAAGTAATCAAAGATTCGCATAAATCTTCAATCAAACCATCTTTTTCCAGTAGTCATTTTCTACATGAGTGCACTACTTCTTCCATTTTTCTATCGTTATGCTTTCAAGAGCTTCTTTTGTAATTTTTAATAATTTATTCATTTCCATGTCTCTAGTTGTGTTGCAGTTCTGAACAAATTGCTTTATTTCACCGCATACAAATTCAATTGCATTAATGTCACAGTGGTATGAGGGCAGACATAGAGCCATAAAACCACGTTTTTCGAGCATTGAATCAAATGTATGACTTTTCTTTTGGAGCATTTTGTTTCACAAGCTCTATTAACTCCACTTTTCGTAAAACTGCAGAGAACTGTACATTTTAAGTAGCTAGTGGATAATTTTTTCTTTTCGGCTTGCCATAGTTGGACATTTATTTACTTGGAACAGTGTGTCTTTGTTGACAATAAGGCAACTTGGGCATTTACTGCAGCGACGTTTAACACACAATAAAAAATTACCATCGGCCATCTGTTGGTTTTTCGAGATGTCAAGTGTAATGATGGCATTTCATTAACCTTGTCTACACCACCTTTTGTTGCATTATAAAAATGAATTATTTCTGGTTTCCTCTTATCATCACTTTCATCAATGACGTCATCATGATGCATTGTAGATAACAAAACTACACATTTTGACTTTTTAGTGATACTGGTGTTGCATTCTTTTGGAATTCAAATATAGAAGAATAAACTTTCCTAGTTTTTGTTTCGATGAACTCGGTGGGAATTTCAGCCTTGTTTCTCTTCAGGTTTCCTACAATGGTTAGCTTCTTTGATAAAAATTGTTTTGCTAGAGGATAATTCATATACCAATTATCCTTTGTTATATTTCTGTCTGATCCAAAGGGGTGCACAGGCATTTTGTAATTTCAAATGGTGAATTTTCAACTCTAAAGGGACCTTCCGGCTGTTGTCCTGCGTATATCTCCATGTTATAGCTGTAAAAAGTTCTAGAATCTACTAAGGCAAATATTTTGATTCCATACTTCACTGGTTTTCTGCATATATATTGACAAAAGGAACACTGCCCTTGAAATTTCTCTAATTTTTCGTCAATAATAACATATTCACTAATAATATACATCTTTTGGGAATTTTCATTGAAATTGGCAAAAAATTCTCTCGCAGCTGCCAGTTTGCCCAATTTTTTCCGAGCTTCACTATCGGTTACATTGTCTAACCATAGACACCCGAGAAGAAAATTAAATCTTTTATATGACATTGTATTCTGTAAAATTTCAATGCCTGATCTATCAGTAGCCCACAAATCTTTCGTATTTGTATGTGACGATTTATGCAAGCCGCACAGATATAAAAGCTCAAAAAGTGCTCCAATTTCCACCTCATTTGTCATTTTGGCATCCCGATCTCTGGTGTAATTTACCGATATTTTTTCAATCATTGAAAAACAATTCCCAGTTTTCTAGAGGCTCCGTTATATTGCGTGCAGTTCCTTTCAATCCTGATAAATGAGTTATTATATTTTGAGAAGATGTTTTCACTTTTGATTTGGTTTTCCTTTCTGCCAAACTGTCCTATTTTTGCTAATAAAAATACTTTTTACTAAATCAGGATTTTCTTCGTCTGCTCAAATTTACTTTCGCTGTTGTGAGACCTGTATATTTCTTCATCAGATTCATTTTTACTATCTTGATCAATTTCTTCTTCAGAAGAATCAACTTCATCTAATAATAGAGTTCTCTAACAATCTTTTACATATTCGATAAATTTGTTTCTAAGCTATTTTCTATCACATAGTCCAACAGACCAACAACAAGAGCACAAAGCTCAACTGCTACTAATGAGAAATTTGGAAGCAGTAATGATTGCGCAAAGAAAAACAAGTAAAAATAACAATATAAATTCCAAGAGGAGTGTCAGACAGGAGGATACTAGAAGATGATTCATTAACATGAAATATTTTTGGTCAGAATTGTTGATTTTCAACGCATGGGGGGACTGTGCGCCACGTAATTTCTCTCGGGTTAAATTTAACAGTTTTTTTAAACATGCAATTTTTCTTAGAGAAAAATCACGTATGTTTAAATAACACACACTATTACCTCCATAGTAATGCTTTTATTCAACATTAATAATAGTTGTAATATTTTTCAAAAATTTAATAATTTTTCTGGGTATGGTAAAGTTTGAAACATGGTATGCACAGTCCTACATTTAAATCTTTACAATAATACCTCGTTTCTCTCCTATGTCATTTTCCATTTGCATTCTTCTGTAATGAACAGGCTTTACATTCTCTTGAAGGGTTTTCTTTTTTTTCCGTAGGTGGTATAGATTCCAAAAAATATCATTCAAGTAAAGGATTTGATGGCGCTTCACTCGATGGACGACCTCGTCTTGAAAAATTGATAAAAGTATATTTGCCAATTATTTCATCGATTAATTCCAGTCTAAACTTTAAATGTGACTTTTTTCCATGTACTTTTTTTATAACCTTGAAAAGCACTGAAAACGGTTTGCTCTAAAAGGTGAAAGAATATTTTTTTATATTATTTTTTCCCACCGTTTCTTGCTACTTGATAACTAGAAAGGTATTGATCTACAAAATCCACACCTCCCATTGTTTTTTTGTAGTCAATTATTATCTTTGATTTTTGTTTTCAGTTTTTTACTTTGCGTCATTACTTCAACAGTTTCAGAATCATGAAAAGATGATAACATTGTTACTTCTTTTTTGTCCTTCCATTTGAGAGTGAGGATTTTGCTACGTCTAAATGATATAACTTCATCATTTTTTAATTTTTTATTTTTCAATGCTAAAGGTAAATCCTTTTTGTTTTGTCTAACAGTTCCAACCACAGCTGTTTGATAAGTTAAAAGGATATCACATAATTCTGGTGAAGTATAATAATTATATAAGGTGATGCAGTAGCCTTGTTTCAATAATGTCATTATCAGAGTAATAACTTGTAAAGGTACCAAGAGAAATCAGAATTTAGGATGAAACAAAGTGCCTTTCCCGGTATATATAATAAATGACCATATATAACCAGAACTAGATTCGCTTAGCGTATTGATACCAAATTTTGCTTTTTTCAAGGGTATGTATTGGTGCCAGGATAAATCACATCAGCATTTCATCTATGGTAATATCTCTTTCTGGAGTAATTGTTTTTTGATATACTTTATGCAGGTGCTCACAGATGGGCCAAATTTTGTAGAGTTTCAGGTTAGGATGATTTTCTAGATCATAAGAATCATTGTTCACAAAATGCAAGTATTTTTTTATTTCACAGTATCGATTATATGACATCGTAAAACTGAAAGCACAAGGAACAAATGCATTTCGTGTGCTGATACAGGTTTCCATTCTCTTCTACCTTTCAGTTTTCTTTTACCAATAACATTACCTGATTGCTCTGCATAATGATTAGTCTCTCATGCAATTATATCCACTATTTCATCATTTATAAAATGCTCTTAATATTGTAAAATGCCTGCACTGGCTTGAAATGGAATATTAACTTTAGGCAATAATTTGAACTGAAAACATGGAGAACAAATATCTGGGACATGCAGCATAATTTAGCTCCATTGGCGCCCTGGTTAAAAGTTGCATGGGATCATCACTATCTTCTGAATCCGATACTTCAGAATAAAAAGCATCTGAAAAAAAAAGTTGCCTTCTGAATCACTTCCTGATTCTTCAAGACTTAAATCTTCTTGTTCACTTAAACTACTCATTTTACAAATATTAAACATGAAAAAGTGATGAGCACTGAAACTGCATCTTTTTAAAATATGTTCTAATAAAAAAAAATATTCTGAATCTACGTACTACTGTTATCTGATCAACTTGCAAATACTGTGCTGCCGTCAGTGTAAGTAGAATTTATATGGTTGTGATAAAAATTGGTATTCCCTTCACTTTTTATTGCAAAAGCTGAGCCCGTATAAGACACAGGCACGACAAGTAAGGGGAACTTTCGTACATTCCATAAGAGCATGACTGCTTTATGAAAAGTTGATTGTGTGTGGAATTTCGCTTGGTGACTGTGGATGGACGGCAGTAACTAAGAATAGCTTAAAAGTTTTAGTGAAACCTTGCAACTTCATTTTATGAGGTTGAGTCAGTTCAAGATTTTACATGAATAAGCCACAAGCAGTTCTTGAAAGAGAATAGAAATAAAGAAATTCAATGGGCCATTGGTGAAATAAACAGCTCTATGAAAGCAGAGCCTTACTGCTGCACAAAAGCTGCACAAGGAATTTTATGAGAATAGTGTGTTTGTGTGTGTCTATATCAGTAAGTTTAAATTTTTATAACAGCATAAAGAAGTTAACTTTGAAATATTTTTAAGTGCATTAG
>KK114896.1:767235-781517 GCA_000611955.2 Stegodyphus mimosarum | reverse complement strand
TTTTTTTTTTTTTTTTTTTTTTTTTTTGTGTGTGTAATGATTATAAGTAATCCATACATAGTATATACATTGCTTTATTATCAGACAGTGCAAAGTGTATTTGCTAATTTATTTTATTATTGTAGGTTACAACTGCTAGACCAAATGATAAAGATGCTAGGGCTAAATATCTAGAATGCTCCAAAATAGTTAAAAGAAAGGCTTTCGAAAATGCAATTGCTGTAGAAGATACCAAAAAGTCTGTTGCAGATTCATTAAATTTAGATACTATGAGTAAGTTATTTCACTATTTTAAAGTATAAGTAATTGAGAGGGAGGAAAAACTAGTGATATATAAATAATTTTTTTTAATTTTTAATTTTTGCTTATGTTATAAGGTATTCATTATAATTATCAACAGCTGTTTGCCACCTATTGAGGAAAGATCGTGTTTATATTTATTCATTCATGTTTTTCTTTTCCAAAATCAGAGAAACTGCAGTTATAGAAGAGATGATTTCAAGGCATTTGAGCCAGATAACGTAGCACTTCATATCCTAACTTTCAGACCTTTCTTTTTTTGAAGAACATGCAAGGTTCCATGCTATGATAAAGAAAGATAACATTTTTTCTCTATAGTAAGTTTAGTGCAGTGCTTGAAATGATTCATTTGTTAAGATTGATGTTTACCATCTGATTATAATTAAAAATTTCCCAATTCTAGTATTTTTCAAGTCTTGCCACAGAAAATCATTTTTGCATTGAGCTTTAGTCTTGGGAGTCAGAACTGGAGTTTTGTCACAAGAGCATGGTTGAATATATAGGAATCAGGATTTTCATGGTGAACACACTTTTTTTCAAAAGTTAAATCATTTTCCCAAATGTTTAATTTTCAAAAATTTGAGTTTGCAGCTATGGTTGACATCAATTTTAACTCTTCTAATAAATTGTGGAAATCACTTCCCTGCTTAATATGACTTTCCAGTGTAAATAATGATCTGGAGTACAGATGAGTGATCATAAAAGGGTCTTTGGATTCAAATGAGTCAGTGATCTTTACACTTCATTGCTTTTCCTGGTGGTATTCAGCTTTTCAGTAAATTTTGTAAGCTTCTGTCGCCATTACTAGTTTAAACCATTTCTTGCTGTGGCACTTAGCAAAACCTTTTTTTTTCCATGTATATCAAATATTATAGCAAGCTGTTCTTAGCAGAGGTATTGTTTTTTTACGTGTTTCAGTGATATTTTCTTCAAGTAACATACAATAAACTCTTTGTTGCATGTCTTTTTATTAAGGCTGTTAAATGAATTATAAAGTATTTTCTTATATTTCATGTAAATCGTGCCAAATATGAAATCATAATATATCATGAGTTTTTTCATCAGTTCCCTCTCATTTTGAATTATATGAATTGAAAGTGTATATAAGTTAAATGATTAAGTTGTTGATATGTATTGTAGTGAACTAACAAAAATATTAATATGAAGATTTTTCATCTTTAGTCTTATTTTCTGTATTTTAATTTTAGCAATTGAAGATTGTTATAATGGACCAAACTTGGAAAACGGTCAAGTAACTTTAGAGTTCATGAGAAACCTCATGGAAACATATAGAGAAGGAAAAAAATTACATCGGCGATATGCTTATCAGGTATGTTACAGCAAAAAAGTCGGTGTCTTTTCATGTGTATTTTTAGTTTCTTTATATTTTCACCTCGACTAGGGCTAGGCTGTAGATAAGATAAGTTAGCATTTCTGCTTTCTTCATTTAAAGATTCTTCATCTATTCCATCGTCAAGATCATTGTCTAAACCTTCAGGGCCATTTGGGACAAAAAGTAATTAAATGGCTTCCTCTGCTCCATATATCTTGTGTTTTTTACACATTTCCACAGTAAATGTAAAATATAATTGAAGAGGAGTCTCCAATGGAGGTAAAATATAAAAAAACAGCCAAATATAATTCGGGATTTTACTTACTGTAAAGTATTGGCCATTAACTTAAATGTTTGTGTTTATAAATCACATGGTTTATAAATTCTGTTCTTATAACCACAAATAAAATCAATAAGAAATTATGAAATGAATGAAGGGCTATGCACTGGAAAAAATGGCTTTTCTGCTTTATCCCACTCTAACCTTTGTTGTTAAAGCCACATTATGTGACCAAAGCATTCACTTTAGCATAGGAATGAAATGTATATTGCAGTTTTGTCATCTTCTGTGAACACAAAATCTTCTGTTGCACGCAAACAGCATAATGTGGCTTGCTTAAAGGCATCACGCACCTCTTTTTTGCCTCCTCATTTTAGGAGTTTTGTGGCATAATTCTTCAGAATTCCAAGTTTACACAATTTTTTTTTTTTTTTAGTGTCAGTAGATTGCTGTGTGCAGATCAGCAGTGTAAAAAAATGAGAAGTGTGTGTCTTGCATGGAAAAGAAGAATGTTTTAAAAAAATTTAACACCAGATGCTTAGCTGAAATGCATGTTGAGATATCCAAATAAACATTTCTGTCCAAAGTCAACAGCAGAATGCTCACCAATGTTGACAACAAGTTTGTGACTTTACGGTTGGGGTGTGAATAATCAAAAAGTATCGTGTTGTCTGTTATTGACCTTATTATTGGTTGCAGCAATATTTTTTGTTGCATTAGTATTAAAGTATGATTTTATCTTGTGGTTATTTGAACAAAGTGTTTTGCTAAGAAAAATTTCTTCTTTCTGAAAGAATTTAATCATAGCTTGGCTTTGGCAGTTGCTAAATCCTAAGGATTCATCTCAGTTCTTTCATCAAAACTCTTCTAAGAAAGGTAAGTCTGCATTCAAACATGAATCACAATGTTTGATGTAGTCAGCAGTGTAGATTACTATCATTAGTGCACTTTCACGTGTTATGGCTGCTATCTCATTAACAAAAAAATATTTGGAGTGTCTTTAACAGCAAGGGTTAATCTTTACTTATAGTTTAGAGATTTTTGGCAAAAAATTTAGTTGGTGACTCTTGTGTCATGACTTAGCCCATTTATCTGTTAGTAACATCAGAATAAGTCCATGATATATTTTGTGTGTGTGTTTGATAAGAAGCATGGGATTGTATTTCTCATTGGCAGGGGTCTTGGGCACCTTATAGCCAACATTGTGAGTCCCTCGCACTACCAGTCTTGAAGGAGAATCCCTGAGAAAATGGATGCAAGGATCTTTTACTCTGTCTTTCCCTTAAACTTATCAAAAGGCATTTGGGCTCACTATGTTTTCTAAGTTCTCTCAGCTGACAAAACACTATGCACTTATAAACATCCAAATATTCTCTAGGATTTGAACTCGGGCACAGTGATATGGCAGCCAGTATTGCTAATCGCTGTACAAAAACAATTAGTGGAATCAAGTGCAGGCTTCCATAATAAAGGAGACCAGCCCATTGCCATTATCAAGTCATTTTTATTTCACTGTTGACATATGAGAGGCTGCAGAGATTTCACCCTCTGCTGAATTTTTTATTTTCTATTTTTTTAAAGTAAGCTAATATGCAAAAATTTTAAAAATAAATAAAAAGAAGCTAATGTACTATTAATTTTCGTATGTGGCTTTAAGTGTTTTGTGATTTATAAATTATTTTCATTATCAAAAATCTGTTAAATTATCATAATAATAAATATTCTCAGCTGCTTGCTGATTTTTTTTATTATTATTATTTTATCCGATGTTTGGATGAATAAACTAAAATTCAAAATTTGGAAAACTACGACGAATTTTAAACTCTTGATTTCGATGATGATTTAGTGTAGCTCCCACTTTTTCAAAAGCAAAATTAATTTGCCAATTTACTGAGAAAAATATTGTTTTCTGTATCCAAAATCTATACAAATTTAAGGTTGCTTTTTCGCCTGATTTTAACTTTTAGAGTAGCATGTTTCTCATACAGTTTCAAGAAGGGGTTTGAACAATTTTGTTATGTTAAAATAAAAATTTTAAATAATTTATATAAAAATTTAACAATTTCTTATTATTATATAGATAGGTTATAGAGGAGATTCACTCACTCAGAAATAAAATAGAAAATAGTATGCAAGATAAGCTGTTAAACTGTTAGTAAAAATCTAGCAAAATTATGCATAAATTTGATGAAAAATGTGTGTAAATTTTAACTCCAAACAAGCTGGTTTGAACTTTAAACAAGTAATACTAATAATAAATCTTGTGATTTTTATATGGATTAAAAATAGTTATAATCTTTTTATGAAATGCTTAATTTATTAATTTAGTATTATCATTATTTTTATAAAAAATAAGAACTGTTTATTACAGTTTGGCCAACTAAGAGCAAAATATTTGCATTTGAAATAATGAATGAATATTATATACTTGAATAAAGAGGATATAAATTCTGAAGCAGAAAAATGCATGAAGAGCACCATGTGTTTATAAGTAGTTTAAAAGTTATTAGAATTATTGATGGGGTTTATGTTGAGTAATGCTTAATATAATTTTCTGATGAATGTTAATTGTAAATTATGTAAAATCAAGCATATTATCAAAAATATCTTAAGTAGTAATATAGAAATGGGAGATAGAATATTTTTATCAATTTTTTAAGCTTCAAATTTTGTGAAATTAGTCCTTGATTAGTTTTTATTATTGCACGCAAGTTGCATGCTGCACTTAAGTTCTGATCAAAATTAATAATTTGTAAAAGTTTTATAAAATTTGTTGCTTTTTAATTTCTATTATGTATATATTATTTTTTCTTTATGCAGATGCTTCTTGATGTTAAAGCCCTTTTTGAACAAACTCCAACTATGATAGAAGTTAACATACCAGAGGTAGAATTTGTATTATTATTATTTTTCCTTGTAGTAAAAATCAAGACCGGTGATTATTAAAAAGCTTTTTATGATTTTTCCTGAATTCTCGTTCACGTTTGTGAATGTATACTAAACATATCTTTATATATAGTGCATTTTAAAATTAAAGGTTGTTTGATTAATTACAAAGGAAGAACAGATAAAATATATATATATATATATATATAAAATGTTCAAATTAGATGTATTACTAATGCAATTTTTTTGCAAATTCATTTTCAATTGTATTACAGTTTTCTGTTTATCATTTCCATTGTGTTCCAGAAACTTCTTATTCTGTAAAACACTTTGTTTAAAATTATTTTGCCCGGGGGCTTGTCCATTTTAGTTATGCAGTTTTAACTTCTCACCTTCCTCAGATTTTTTAGATTTAAAATTCTTTCCCTGTCTCTGAAAGTAGTCCAAATAACATATACAGGTATTATTAATCTGTAGTTTTGTAAGTGTTGATTGATGCTTTCAGCAATACTTAGATGGTGAAAGCTTAGTGTGTCAAGTTACAATTCTGAAAAGTGGTGCCTTAGCTTCTGTATGCTGAGCAAGGTCCATGAGTCTAAATGCTAAATCTGATACTGCAGGCTTGATCATGAATATTTCCGTTAACGTCACCAAACTCAAGATTCCAATATCATAATTTTTCTTCGCTCATAAGTTTCATACAATTTATGGTGGAATTTTTGCATTTAGAAATCTAATCACTGAGCTGAAATATGCTTTTAACTACTTTTTTACCTTTTATACAAAGCTGTCACACAAACAAGAAAATGATAAAAATATCTTGCAGATTAGTTAAAACTACTACGCTAACATGACCTAAATTATAGCACTTCTTTATAACCAGTTGACCCTTATTTTTTAAATGTACCTTGTAGTTCAAAATAGACTTTAATCAGAATTCTATTGTAATCATTTATATTAAAATAAATTTAAATATATATTTGAGAAAAACCTGTTACTTAAGTTAAGAATTTTTCCTCCCTTTTGCATTGTAGTGTACAATTTATATATATATTATCATTGATTCTAATTATATATTTATTTTGTTTTACCTTCATTTCTAGGATAGTAAATTCACAGTCTGTGGGGACATTCATGGTCAGTATTATGACCTTCTAAACATTTTTGAAATGAATGGCTTACCTTCTGAATCAAACCCTTATGTATCCTTGAATTTTATGCATTTTTTTCATTAGGTTATTGCTATTGAAATGTAAATTGAATTCGTGAGTGCTTTAAAGAGAGAGGTTGAGACATGTATGTGTGAAATTTGGTGTCTCATTAGATAAATTGTTAAGATATTGGCAAAGCTATTCTTATGTGTTGTACTATGTTAAGATATGGTTTTAGTGCTACAAAAATCATAACTATGAATGACCGAGAAACTAAGGAGCAGATGGATTTTTGTATCATATATGGTATATTTGTTATATAGGTTTAGTAAGATTTAGAAGCTGATAAGCTTCTAAATCTTACTAAACTTTACTTTTTTTTACTACTTTTTATTTAGAAGCTGATAAGCTTCTAAATAAAAAGTAGTAAAAAAAAAGTAAAAAAACATCATCTTTGATAAGTTCAGTGGATAAATTTTAATGCATTCGCCTCATATCTGCACAATACCTGTCTGCCATCTAAAAGAGAAGATTTAATAATGACTGTTGGTGAAGAGAATCCTTGTATAACAGGTATAACCTTATTTGAAAACAACTGCCCTTTGAACTTCAAATACCAAGTTTTTTTTTAGCTCCCGACCATGCCATTGAGTTGAAATGCTTTTGTTAAGTAAAATCCTTCTTTGTTCCCCCTTCCTTTTCCCCTATTTCCTGTTTGTCCCATTCAGAAGATGGGAGTACACTTCAAATTACTATTTTGTTCAACTGGTAAAAATATATTGCATACGCATATCAAGTTTGCCCACTGTTGCTGAGTTGTGAAAAATAGTTAATTAGTAGCCAATCAATTTCTTCATGACTCTCTTAATATTTGGCTGATTAGTGCGATTCTGCCAAGTCTTAATATGGCTGGCTTGATAAAGTTAAGGGGGTTGCAGTAAGGATCATTTTAGAGATTCATATCTTATATTCTAAACTTTATAAACCAATACTGAATTATTTGTTTGATGGCAGTTCTTCTATAAGAAGCTTTATAAATATATTTAGCTGCAGTCCTTGGAAAGTTTGTACTTTTAAATTCAAAATAAAATTACTCTCAGTTGACTTGTTTTCGATAGATGATTTTGTCTCGGTGGTTTTTATTGCTATCTTGTTAACCGAAACTGCTGTTAGTACATCATTGATGCTTCCATGTCTCATCAGAAATTTGCAAAAATCTGTGCTTTTGCTTTACACTTCTTTCATTGACCATTTCATTTGAAAACAAACACAGTAATATTAAAATTAGAGAAGTTGATTATTTTTTCAAATATATGCTTAAAAAGAATTTTTTTAATTTCAGAGTTTTGTTTCCATCTTTAACAAATTCAATATGTATAGTTCATATTCAAAAGGTAATCATCTATGCAAAAGCATACTCAGTTTTTGCACCAGAAAAATGATATTGGTTTTATGATTACCTATAAACTTTTCTCCCTTATCTTGTAACATCATTTGGTGAATCATACTTTCTGAAAAGGGTGAAGTTACAAAAGACTTGAATCTTTAAAATAAATCTAATGAAATGTCAAAACTGTGTGAAGAGCAAACTCTGTTTAGAGAACTAGATTGAGACATTAATGAGAAAAAAAAAAGTCAAAAATAAAAATATTACTTATTAAGAATTATTATTATTACTTATTAAGAAGCATAAATGTTTTTTTATGTTGTAAAATAGTTTGTGTGAATGTAATAAATATGGCTTATTTTCTCTATTTTTAACTGAAATTTCATCAAGTCTTGTAATATAGTTTACTTTTGCATAGTTTTTTTCTTCTTGTAAACTAGTTCTGTAAATTGAACAGTTATTTAAAATTAAAAAAAAAATTGTAATTGTTTTTTATGGTTGAGTAATGCTCATTCTCTCTTAATAAATACTGAATTTCTCATATTTTAAATTACAGGTCTGATTTTTCTTTTAAGGTTATGCAGTTGTGTATATATGTAATTAGACGAGTGCTTATTTTTTTTCTTAAAATGTGCTTGAAAAGTGCTTATAGGTGCTTATTTTTTTAACTGAAATGTAGCTACTAACCCTGATAGGATTGTGAGTTTTGCTGCCTGAGTAGATCATAATTAAATTCCGAGATTCTGCTGAAGATTATAATATTGGAAATGCAACTGTTCCAGCTGCAATTAATAAATATATAAGCTGTAACAAAACAAAACTGTATAAACTGTAACAATTTAAACTTGCAGATAATTTTCTTGAGTTTTTTATCTGAAAGAGTCTGTCTGGTATAGCTTAAGTTTTCATCTTTAACATCTTTAACTTTTAATTGGAAAATCAGGTGAAAAGTAAGGAAAATCTGAAATTTCTTGCCTCTCCGCCCAAGAGTTTTGTGTAATAACTAATAAATATTTGATCTGTTAAAAATGTTTTACTCAGCTCATATCTGCAACAATTTTATCATTTCATAGCTCTCTTTACTATTTTCTAATGAGCTGTTGTCTGTTCTCTTTAGAAAAACAGTTGTTCTATGGCTCATCTGTTTAGAAATATAATCAAAATAATATACTGTTGTCCTACTGTCCACCTTTTATCAGTGTTTAATGGACAAAGCTGCCTGGCCTAACCTGTGTCCTTGGATTAATTGAGATTGGGTCAGGGTCAGGGCAGGGGGAGAATCATTTTTTAATTTATCAATTTTCGTAGAATTTCGGAAAAACCAGTCTTTAAAGATTCTAGAGACCTGCTTCAGTTATGCCTGCTGTGCAGACAAGTTAATGTGGTCTAGTTTTCCTTCCTCAGTATGTGGTGTAAGTATGTAAAAATTTAGAATGTCTACATAGAGAAAGTACAAAAACTCTGAAGACAAAGGTAGAAATTTAAAAAAAAAGCAGAGAATGCCAAATGTAAAATAAAGTTAGCAGCTGACTATAGAATTTAAAACAAATACCTCTTCAATTTATTTGAAACACAAGGAATCAATTTTAAATTCATGGGAAAAGTCTAAATTTTCTAGAGGAAGAAAACACGTGAGAAATGCATCAAAAGAAGATCTAGAAAAAAGGCGTTACTGCTATGGTTCCAGGAGGCTAGATCTTGGAAGTTTTCTGATAAATAGACCCCCAGAGTTGCCGACTCTCCCGATTTTCGACCATTCTCCCACCAACCCGATTTAGAATATATGTCTCCCGATTTTCTCTTATTCTTAAAATTTCTCACGGTTTTTAAGTAGCTTGGCTTAATACTTCATTATTTGCATCCCAGAAAAAGTGATTTTGGGGTGCCTGAAAGCACCTTGTTTTTCTCTCGGCTGCAATAGAGAGCCTAAGTAATTTCACCAGTGAGAAATTACGGTGCGCTTCTGCTTTGTGAATGAGAGCACGTGTCCAAAAACGTCATGCTCCATTTCTCCAAAGAGCATTGAGTGTCATCTTTCACATATTAGCTAATGAGCACAAAGCAGGATCGAGGTTGTTATTTCGTTCATCTTGTCGCTAATCTGCGTGAACGTACGTGCTTCCGAGAAACGCTCTTGAGCTGCATGTGGTTGCATTTGATGAGTGTTTTCCAAAGCTCACATTGAGCACTATGCTGATTAAAGGTACTTCATGTGTTAGGATTGCTTCATATGTAAACAATATAGACGGAGCAAACGCAATGTCTGGAACCATGTGGCAAACATCCTCCAGAGTGGATAATTCTCAGGCTGTAATAACTGGATGCAATGAAGATGGTATGTGCTCATTTGGTTTGTTGCGAGTAACCTCCGGCAATGGATTGAGATAAACCCATTTGTTGGTCTATCACTCGAGTATTATCTTCTGCCAGACATTAAACCACCTCATCATTGCCAGATGTCATCGTTCGCTAATGATTCATTGTAGCCCTTGTTAAACAATCTCACGTAACTTTCTATTCACACTTGCGAAAGTCGTGTGATGTGGAGCATGCCTGTTTGGGTAACATTCCTGGTACAACCGCCGAGTGGCGTGCCCATTAGAATCCACAGCTCCATGCACAATCAGCATGTTGACCAGTTCATCATTTAAATACATGCTCTTTCTACTATCTCAGAAAATGGATCGTAAATAATGACATCCAGCAGGATCGCTGTTCATGCAACCTTCCATTCAGCACCATCTACCGCAAGATTGCCGGGAGTAATCTTTCAGAACGTACGAAATTCCATGCTACGCCTCTGTCAGATGAATTCTGGTCATAATTTTGAACACCTGTTGTAGTACAACCTTTCAATAAAATGTTTTCTGTCCCATTAATGCATTGCTGTTTCTGTTCTTTGTCTCTGCTTCTTTGCACTATAGCTTGCAACTATGGCATTTGTGACCCTGCATTCCTATGTGATTCTGAGTTGTCTCTGTACCTCCTACACAGCCTGCAACTTCTGGCCAGTAAAATTTTGTAAGAAGTGTGGCATTAAAAACTGTTTTGTAACATAAAAACATTAAAGTAATTATTCACAAACCCATGTGTAAGCTTTTTTTTTACGTCAAGAGGATTTTCATACTCAGATCATTTATATTTTTTAGATAAACTTTACATGTGAAAAATTTTTTTCCAGCATCGTTGGGCAGTCGAAATTGTACTTGCATGAGCAGTATATTGTGTTGAATGTTATATTTGTGTTATTGCTGCATGATTTTTCCACTGTGGGGAATTTGAATTAGTTTTAAAAACCACAGTTGTTTCAATGCTTTTTCGGTTTGTAGTCACAAAATAGTATAGAATAAAAATGTATAATTCATGCACAACTAGCATGTAAATAGCAAAAAGTGACACTATAGAACAGATGCTGTATTTTAAATATGGGCAGATATTAACCGACATCTGTTCCCCCTTCTTGTGATCCATGTAATAGTTTTAAATCTAAATCAGCAGATTTTTGTAGAAATGATTGATTATTGACACTGATGTTTAATTATGATTTGCCAAAATGTTAATGTCAAGTAAAATTATGTATAGAATTGAATTTTTACTGTAATGACAATATGGGCAAGTGGAGGAAATAGTTAAATACTTATAGTATCATTCCATCCAAATTAAGGTTTATAATTTATCTTTAAATGTGGTAAGCATAGTTTGAATATTAAAGCTGTAAGTATTTCTGCAAGTACCTATAAGCACTTACATGCATAGCTGTGTGATATGAAAGGAACATTTTAGCATTTTATTTTATAAATTTTCCTATGCAACATATAAAGTTTTTTTACATACATATTTTTATGTTATTATTATTACTGATGTTCATTGGGGGGGAGGCTTTCTCAGAAAGTGCGAGGTGACGTTTTTCAGTCTTGTTGTTATTTTAGCAATATTTTATGCATTTAATATACTTTATTATTATTGAGTAATATTCCTTAACAATCGAAGTTATTTAATGGTGATTTTGTTGACAGAGGCTCTTTTTCAGTAGAATGCATATTTACATTGTTTGGTTTTAAACTGTTGTATCCTAATCATTTTTTCATGTCACGAGGTAAGTTATATATTTTTGTTACAATGTTTATCGTAATCAGTTGTTAAATTTAGATTTAAATATGCAGTTTCTTTTTTATCTCTTTATTTTTTCAGGTAATCATGAAAGCCAAACCATGAATCAAATGTATGGGTTTGAGGGAGAAGTCAAAGCTAAATATCCTTTTAGTATTAAAATATATTAAAAAGTGACTTTATAAGTATTGGTGTTACTAGATACTTTGTTTCTTTCATAGTTTATTGTATAAAATATGCTGTAAAACATAAAATACAATACTTTGCAGAGAAAATGCCATGTAAATGAAATTATACTGAAACATGTGCTAATTTCAGTATATATTTAGAGAAGAAGTTTTTCAGCTCTTGCTGTTTCTGATGAATCATGATAATCTAAAGGGAAACTGTCTCGTATCCACATTACACATGGGGAAAAAGCATGAAAATGCCCATGCAACCAGTCTGTTGGCCTGAACGCAGGTTAAATTACCATTGTTCATCAACATTTACCGCTCAGTCATTGGTGAACATCTAAAAGGGAAGATTACAGGGTACTCTGCATTACAAAAGCTCATTAAAGGGTATGTGAAAGAGGAAAGGTATCTGCTGTTTTAGCATATGTAATTTGCTACAAAATCAGGCCTTCTCTAAAAAACATACTAATATTTTTTAGCTTTTGATTCATTGTCTAAAATAAAAAGTTTTGTAAAAATGGCATGAATGTATTTTTAAATACAGGATTTTAACTTTGTAATGTAAATGGTGACAGTGCAGCTTTTGTGCTCTGCAGATACGTAATTGTCTGATGTTATATCTCTAGTTTTTCTTAATTAACTTCTTTCTGTGTTTGTGAGTTCATGGCTAATACAGAGCATTCCTACATGATGTGGTATTTTCTTTGAGGCAGGTTTATTAAAATTAAAATCGTGGAAATAAGTATATAATATTTTAATTAGAAGACTTCAAAAAATGTACTATGTTTTCAAATTTGTTATTTTATTTCTAAAATAGAATGGGCTTGATGGATAAAATTTAGATTAATCTGTAATTATTATTTTTCATACATTTCTGTAAAAATTTCAAAATAGTTCTTTAACTTCTGCACGTATTCAGCGCAGATGGCTGATCTTTTCACAGAAGTATATAACTGGCTACCATTATGTCATCTGCTGAATAACAGAGTTTTGGTTAGTACTTGTTGTATTTTTATAATAATTGTACAAAATTTTATAGTAAACTTTAAATATGGGGTTCTGCCTCTCTTTGGATTAAAAATGATTGAATTTAATTTCTGCTTAATATGTATTTAGTACTGACTTGACTTCCAAAATTTTCTGTTTTCTGTATTTAAGCTTTCTGCATTCATATAAAGAGTTGATGAGATTTGGAATAAAATTGAATAACCAGAAGGGATAATGTTATTGAAGCTCTTTTATTGCATGGACAGCCTTTACTTAAAGCCTATAATAGGTTTTAATGAAAAACTGAATTAAAATGTAATCCAAAACTTTTCAATTTTAGTGTTTAAGACTTTTACATCAATAAGAACAACATATTAGATTTTGGTTAAAACTGATAAAGCAGATGTGGTGCTTTACTTGAAACTCTGAACTGATTTTCATCAAAAAATATGTTGTATAATCCAAATCACCTCAAAATTGATATTTAAAATTTGTATATGCATATATGATGCATATACAATCTTGGCTGTATATTATAAATCAGAAATAATATTTTGCTGGAAGTCTTAATAAATTTTGATACGAAAATGTAGAATCACTATAAGAAAAGTTTAATAATAATTTAGCACATATTAAGGCTGTTTTCTGTTATATTTAGACATATTTATATCAAGCCATAGAAAAGAGGTTTTTATAGCAGTGCAGAACTTCAAAACTGTTACAATGCAAGCATGTTTAAAAAAAAAAAGCACATATTATTATACTCTTGCACTGTAGAGAGGAAACAGCAATTTCAAAAACACCTATTGTTTATATCTTGTAGGTCCCGGAATGAATGATAATCATATTCAGCTGTAAATCTCAAAATTTATAAGCATTCTTTTCCAATACCTAAATATCATGGAGATATACGCGTAGATTAAAATTAATTTAGATTTTTTGATATGATAGAAATAGCATGAAGGAAAATTAAATTATTATTTATTTTAGACATGTTATAATTTGTTTTTAATTACAAACTAATGAAATTATATGTTACTCAACTGCCAAATAAAATAGTTTTAATAAAAAGAAGTAAAGGGACAAACATTTAATTATGTTGCTATAAATTTAGAAAAAACTGTTTTTTACACATAGCGAATTGTACCAAATGAAATATAATCCCAAATTTTGGGTTGCGGACCTTTCTATTTATTGGAACACAAATCAGGCTGTGTTAACGAGCAGTGAACCTGAAGTGAACTTTACTTAAAGCTTTACTTAAAGCTCACTGCTACTTAAAACATGGAATTGGAAGTACCTGTACTGGGCACATCAATTTTTTTTTTTACTTGAGGAAAAGCTTTCTTGACAGAAAGGCCAAAACTGGAGGTCAGCAGTAATGAATGCTTTATCAAAATTCACAAGCTTTAGGTTATAAAAGTTGCATAATAATTGACTTTACTCCCATGATTCAAAAATGGCAGAATACATTAGTCATTTACATTATGATGTGTTGCTGCCTTTTCTGTGTGTTATTTGATGCTGAACTGCTCAGGTGCCTTAGGAAATTAGAAAAAGGTATCATCTTGCTTTCTATCATCTCTTAAATATGTACTTTCAGTTATAGAATCTTTTTAAATTAGGGAGAGAATTTTGTGAGGGGATTCTGTAATTGTAAATTTTTAACCTT